>JXCR01134077.1:0-27013 GCA_002079205.1 Phalaenopsis hybrid cultivar | reverse complement strand
GAGAGAGAGAGAGAGAGAGAGAGAGAGAGAGAGAGAGAGAGAGAGTTGGGGAGGTTGGGATGTTCGTGCATTCTTCAAAGTACGAGAAATTTTGTCATGCTTTTTTAGAAGGAGAATGGTGCTCTAATATTATTTTGATGACAATTAATTTCTTCCTATAAGTTGAAGTCTCTCTTTTTTTTTTCAAAGTATAACTAACATTTTTTTCATATTTTTCCAATAGAATTTAAACTTGAACCATTTTTAAATACAAGTGATGATCATAATAATAATCAACTTCCTCAATAGTAGTGATGAGAAAATAGGAATTTTTTATAAAAATTATGATGATTTTATTCTATAATAAATGCATGAAGAGGATGATGTGCATCATTTTTATCTTTAAATTTTGAAGATCAAATCTTTATATAATAAAGTGTCTACTTAAAAGGTGTTTCAAAATTTGAAAATTAGATTTTTGGCATGACCTTCTTATTCTTCATTAAGCTCGAAAGGTTTCACAAGCCGTACTTTATCGTAGCATGCATGCATGTGTGTTAATAATAAGGATATACTATAATTGTAAGGTTCATAAGGCATCTTTGTTCACAAAATTTAGGTTACTAGAAGGACTTATCACTTAAATAAGTTGGGCTATTTTTTTTTTTAAATTTTCTTTTGGATGCATGTAGTTTATCTCCCATTGGATACATTACAAATACAAAGATCATGCATCTCTAATAGTTCAACTCTTTTATACCATGTTAACAAATATTATAGAGTTTTTTAAAATAGATTTGGTACTTGTTAATCAATCTTTAATTTAACCCATTAAATAAATAACTATTATATATCAATGTCAAACACAAGCATCATGGTCTACCTTGAGAAAACAACTCATTCATTTTTCATAATTTTATTGTAGTTCACATGATTTGCCAAGTAATTAGAAGCACTTAAGAACTCATTAGAATATGTTGAGTTATAGTCATACTTAACTAATTTTATGGAATAATATGAACTCTTTAAGCATAATTCTCTATTCTTTAACTCTTTATATCACTGATTATGGATTTATGAAATGAAATATTATATAATCATTGAATTTACTATGATATATATAATTTATTGTTTAGTTTTTTTATAAAGATATAAATAGAAAGAGTATAGGACAAACCAATTTTTTTATGTAGAAATTCATAAAGGAAATAAACCAAATGGTTAAATGTAGTCGAAATAATTCTAAGTTACAAAAGTCTTTTTTCTTCATAATAAAAGTAGATGAGATTGTATATTTAATGACGCGACATTAGCACAATCTTATAAGGCGAGAAGTCGAGAAGGACAGTGACGACTTTCAGACGTAGATAACTGGATGCCGATGATTAGATAATACAATTTCTTTTCCAAAAAATTAATAGCTATTGACCCCTTTATTTTTGATGTTGTTGTCATAATCATAATAATGAAGGTAGAATAACACATTGTCAAAAACTTTGCTTTCAATGAATACCATGAAATCATACAATGAACCTTAATAAAACAGTTGTATAACAAAGTTATTTCTATGAATAAGTCATTTGATGGTAGTTAAATGTGACTTTTTTGGGCAAGATTAAAACCTTCATGCACATAGACATTGAATATTATACNAGTTCACATGATTTGCCAAGTAATTAGAAGCACTTAAGAACTCATTAGAATATGTTGAGTTATAGTCATACTCTACTAATTTTATGGAATAATATGAACTCTTTAAGCATAATTCTCTATTCTTTAACTCTTTTTATCGCTGATTATGGATTTATGAAATGAAATATTATATAATCATTGCATGCTAGAAAATTATAGAAGTCGAGAAGGACGATGACGACATTCAGACGTAGATAATTGGATGTTGATGATTAGATATTACAATTTTTTTTCCAAAAAATTAATAGCTATTGACCCCTTTATTTTTGATGTTGTTGTCATAATCATAATAATGAAGGTGGAATAACACATTGTCAAAAATTTTGCTTTCAATGAATACTATGAAATCATACAATGAACCTAAATAAAACATTTGTATAACAAAGTTATTTCTATGAATAAATCATTTGATGGTAGTTAAATGTGACTTTTTTGGGCAAGATTAAAACCTTCATGCATATAGACATTGAATATTACATATCGATCCTATCATGGACTAAAACCCATTATATATATGTCAACATCTTATTTAATTTTAATAAATAGGCTACCTACCATGGATGGAAAGGTTGATAATATCAAGTAAATGCACATATTATTAAATCTTTGAGAGAATACNTATCATGGACTAAAACCCATTATATATATGTCAACATCTTATTTAATTTTAATAAATAGGCTACCTACCATGAATGGAAAGGTTGATAATATCAAGTAAATGCATATATTATTAAATCTTTGAGAGAATAGCATTAACATATAGAGGGGGCGATTTGCTTCTCTTGAGATTCATTAGAAAAAGAAAATCTTAAGTTCAAATAAAAATAGAAAAGGAGCCATTACATATAGGCCATCTAAAATATTGTTATTTACAAATCAAGCACTCTTACATTCATTTTTAAAATCTCACTCAAATATTAAATGTATCAGTTTGATAGTTCAAAAAATAACGTAAGTTCTTGTTTTGTAAATAAGAATGTTTCTTGTGCTCTCTGTGTAAAGCAATTATATTGACTTTTGATTTAAAATAAAGATAAATTTTTTTAAAAAATTACATAGAAAATGTACAGTTAAATATGCCGATATATATATATATATATATATATATATATATATATATATAAATGAATGGTTTGATGCTATTATACGAGGCACAGTCATTTCCAGTGCACCTAACAATTCGAATACCACACCCTCCGCCGGAGGGAATCGAACCCCAGGCCAGAGGGGACNTATATATATATATATATATATATATATTATCATCTAAGTAAACACGATAGGAATTTGGGCAGTATCTGTGAAAGCCTAAACTCTCACCTAACAAGTTATTGTCGGTTTTGAGCAAACGACCTCATAGTTTTGTCTCATTTATGTAACTTCGAAGGAGTTCACCACCATAGGTGTGCTCCAGGAAGAGCATGCTTAACTTTGGACTTTCTATTGAAATTTCACCATTACACCAAAAGCATCTCGATATTTAAGAGTTAAGTTTCATTCTATTCAAGGGGTTTCACAATCTCTCCTTCTTAGGCTCTGTTTGGCGCAGCTGCAGCTTTTCAACTTTTCAGCTGCAGCTGCGCTGCCTCAAGAAGCTGCTGTGAGGAAGCTGCTGTAGGGAAGCTGACTGATTGTTTGTTACAGCTGTGTGAAAACAGCTGTGGGGCAACTGTTTCTTAAAAAATGACAATTCTGCCCCTGTTTAGTTAAACTGTTTGGAACAGAACAATGACAGTCTTATATATGATAAAACTGAAGCAAAAATTCACTTTACAAGTTAAAAATATAAAAAATAGACTTCTACAATTTTTAGACAATTCCATAAGCCATAAATTTGATGTTTTTAAGAAAAAAGTTCAAATAAAAACAATACATATTTACAAATATTCAGCTCACGTCACAGTGATTATCAAGATGATTATATTATTTTTAACATTCTGACGGTGTAACCCCCGTGATAGACTTTCCTCGAGCGATGTTCTCCACTCCGAATCATTTTCGTCAGGGGAATTCGCCGAATTGTCTGCTCAACGGAAGAAGCCACACTATGTTGTGATGCTCTGTGGGCAGCTACGAAACTTTCTCCCTTTGTTGTGTGGTCGCCGTTACGTCAGCAAGGAAGTTTGGAGGCCACAGTGGCAGAGCATTCGTCGGGATGTCCCGGAATTCTTTGAGCTCATATTTTCCTGATTGCAAAAAAGTAAAACAAAGAAAAAAAAGCAAAAGCAAAACAATAGCACACCATTAATCAAAAGGAGCAACAACACAAACAATACAAATTATCATGGATGTGAAGCAAACTGAATGACTTTGTTCTAGATTTTGCTAAGAAGGAAACAAAAGTTACCATTTCTCAGTTGTATACACNAATTCTGCCCCTGTTTAGTTAAACTGTTTGGAACAGAACAATGACAGTCTTATATATGATAAAACTGAAGCAAAAATTCACTTTACAAGTTAAAAATATAAAAAATAGACTTCTACAATTTTTAGACAATTCCATAAGCCATAAATTTGATGTTTTTAAGAAAAAAGTTCAAATAAAAACAATACATATTTACAAATATTCAGCTCACGTCACAGTGAATAAAAACAATACATATTTATGTTTTTTGTTGGTTCCTCTTGCTTTCTAGGAGTAATAAAACCTTTGCCTGGAGTATACTTAGGCGTCGTAGAAATACTTGGATTATTGTTGTTTGTTCTACCACAACACAGCTGACCCATATGACTGCTGCCAACTGAGTAGTCCTTAATCTTTGGTTTCAAATAGTCTGCATGATCTATAATGCTTTTTGTTAAGTTTATGGAATCCAGCTCAGCCGTGGTTTGGTTTGGCTTCACAATCCTTTCATTTCCATAGGATTGTCANTTACACCCCACAATAATATGACTAAATTCCTTTTTTGACTTGCGCCTTTTCAAATTATTTAGCGGCCGACACTATAGGCTTCTGTCTAACATTACTCCCCATCCACAAAGACACCTTGCCTTCAAGGTGGAAGGGAGAAAATTGCTGCTGGATCAAGTTGTATGTCTCTCATGCGGCATCATAATCTAGCAATCCTTTCATTTAATCAACACCTTTTTCCTACTTGTCAAATTTTTGTGCATTATTTTTAACTCAAGTGGCTCCAAGTGAATTTTCATTGCATTTATATCTTTAACCAATTGAACTAATTCCGTAGTTTCTTCCAATCCTCACAGTCTCAACATACGAAACCCTACTCAAATTTTTGGCTTCAAGCCTTTCATGAAGTTTTCTTCCAACTTTTTTTTTTGATATCCCTCTAAAATTACCAACTAAAATATCGAACTTCTACGTATAATCCATGACGGATCATTCTTTAACCAATTCAAAAAATTCTTGTATAAATCCCTTTTCTGCGTGTTTCTGAAACGGGCCAACAATCGGTCTTTGAATTTTTTTTTCATGTTTTGATTGAATGACTTTTTTCTCTTCATAGATACCATACTTGAGCTTTCTCTTCCAAACACAAGGCCGTCGCCATCAAATTTTTTTCATTCGTCAGCCCATCAATAGCAAAATATCTTTCCACTCAATATACACAACTATAACATCTTATCTTATAATGATTGACATCTTCAACTTCCTTTTGCATGATTATCCTCCCCAATTTCCTCGACATGAAAAAGGAGTTTTTTTTCGCTTGCTCGACCTACATTGTTTTTTCTTCTTTCGTAAGTGTAGCTCACCCCATAATCAATTAACTCGTCACCATAGGCTCTTGAATCAAATTTCGCTTGGAAGGTTGCCCCAACAAAAGACACTGGTGCGGTTGGATGCATCCCTCCACCGTGGTTCAACCCATTGTGGTTCCCTGTTCAGGCTGAAATCCTTTTAATTGATCTTCTCTAGCCTCGAATTCCAAGTCGTCCCTTTTTGTTTGTTGTTGCTCATTCCAAACCTCTAGATGTCGTGCAATTCCCTCTAGATGTTGCTGCTCAAATCCGCTTTGGACTCTTTCACTCGACCCTGCCTACTTCTATTCATTCTAGCCATTTGAATGTTGCACTATTTCTTTCAAGTGTTGCCGCTCGAGTTTGCCTTCGATTCCTTCACTCAATCCCGTGGCTCCAAATCCGTCTAAGGCATCGCATAAATCCTTCTAATTGTTGTTGTCCGCGTCTGCTCAAGATGTCGTTGCTCAATCTTGCACTGAGCGAAGATGGGTGTGCACGAAACTCAACGATTTTCTGCATCATTTCTTCTAGGACCATGAATCTCCCCTCCATGGACAAGAACTTCTCCATGGCTGAGAAACACTCAATTTTAGATATGATTTGACTCATCTCTCCCTTTAATTTCTCCTCTAGAGCATTCACTTTCTTGGCTGCCATTACTTTTAGTACAATTTTTTATAACAAATGCGGAACTCCTATACGTCGCGATCCCATCTTCGGCTCCCCAACTAGCTCGAGTCGTGACTGTATCGCGAGGTCTGGTCACGAAGGCAACTGTATCATGAGGTTTAGCCATGAAGGTGATCTCGTCGATATGGAATGTATTGTGATTCCGTCATTTGCTTCCTAGCTAGCTTGAATCGTGATGTTGGGTCACGAAGGCGTNCGTGACTGTATCGCGAGGTCTGGTCACGAAGGCAACTGTATCATGAGGTTTAGCCATGAAGGTGATCTCGTCAATATGGAATGTATTGTGATTCCGTCATTTGCTTCCTAGCTAGCTTGAATCGTGATGGGTCACGAAGGCGCGATCCCGTTGTTGGCTTTCAGTTAGCTTGAATCGCGATGTCCGATCACGAAGGCGACAACCACATGACATAACCTATATGCCACGATCTCTTTGTTGGCTTCCTAGCTAGGTTGAATCATGACTCTATCATGATATTCGGTCACGAAGACGGAACCCTGTACTTCGTGATCCTGTCGCTGGCTTCCCAGCTATTGTATCGTAATTACTCCCACGACGTTGCTCTTATATCAATTCGATAGAAAAGAGACGAGTTTCCACAGAAATTAGGGCAAAAAAAAAATATTTTACCTCTCCAAGACTGAACAACACAACCTGAAATACATTATAGAGAAACACCCACAATTCAAGAGCTAGGTGATCTCTTTCAAAACTTAATCNTTCATGATCCTGTCGCTGGCTTCCCAGCTATTGTATCGCAATTACTCCCACGACGTTGCTCTTATATCAATTCGATAGAAAAGAGACGAGTTTTCACAGAAATTAGGGTAAAAAAAAAATATTTTACCTCACCAAGACTGAACAACACAACCTGAAATACATTATAGAGAAACAACCACAATTCAAGAGCTAGGTGATCTCTTTCAAAACTTAATCCTAAGATTCAAGGCAACAATCGCAGATAACTTAATCCTAGACATATTAAACCTTATTTATACCCTATAATAATAACTAATAATTGAATAGATTGCCCTTTTTTTGGCTTGCACTTTTTAAAATTATTTGGTGACCGGTGCCATAGGCGCTGGTCTTACACAGTTATTTAATGACTGTATGGTTGAGAACATGGAACTTGAATTTAACGGGAGAAAATAGGTTTTTGAGTTTCATCCTTCTACATCCACTGATAATTGTCAGTGACAATTTTAAGTTCTCTTCTTTCTGTAACCTCACTTTGTTTTCTTCTACAGCTGCCAAAATCTATGATCAAGGACCCAGATAATCTGGAATTGTGGTTGAAGGTACTTGCTTAACTTTTCAATGCTTCATTTTTCATCTGAGAATACTATAATTATGTTGTAGGTTTCCGATTTCATTAAAGTTTGACTTCATTATATTTTATTAGGTTGATGAGGAAATCAGACAAAAAGGATCAACAAGGGATATGCTATTCAAGATACCTTTCTTGATTAGCCATATAAGTTCTATTATGACTCTAATGGAAGGAGACGTTATATTAACGGGTAAGTCATTTGATAAATTATACTGAATAGAGGCTATTTATATGTAAGTTGAGAAGGAAAATTGATTTGTTGAATTTCGGAACAAGGTCGCATCACTCTCTTAGTCATTGGATTCTCAAAGTTATGCATGAAACGTTGTTTTAGTAAAGTGTGTTCTTAGGTAACCTTGTAATGATATTTTTGTGTGGATGTCAAGGGCATGCCCAGTACATGCAGTTTCTACTAATATAGCTGTGAGTTCTTGAAAGAAGGCTATAATAGATTTGTACGAATCAAAGTGTTACTTTCAGAAGGATTGATTTAGCTAGATTTTACCTGTTGTCTCTGCGTTTTAGTTTGAATGGGAGTCGAGGCTTCCTATGGGTGAGGTCTCTTATAGTTAATTATTTCTTATATTTGGGAGTGCAGTCTGGATTAAGGAAGCCTTTAAGCTTAATATTTTATGCTTTGGCAGATCGTATCCTATAAATTATTGTTCCTTTGCATCATTTTATATATAAAGAAATGGTTTTGAAAATGAAGTTAAAATCTATCAAAATCCTATGTCGAGGCTCCGAAGGGTCAAGAGCCAGTTGGAAGTTGTGTTGTAGTTGCGAATGTCTTTTCGGAAGTTGACTGACCATTTGATCTGAGGCAGCACGTCTATTACTCTTTAAGATAACTTCAACGACCTTAAGCAAGAATAGTTCGCATCTTATTTGCAACCATGACTTTATCTATGGTAATCTTGTAAGGCCCAGGGTACAGTATGTTAGGGGACATAATTTTTTGTGATGAAACCTTAAATTTGCTTTCTTGGTAGGAGCTTGTCATACTCGTCAAGTAAATAGCTTAATAGCCTTTAGCATAGCTAATGGTGGTTCAGAGTTAATGAATATGAACAATGACAGATTGGAGACAGGACGTTATTAATCGTGTTTTAGTGGTAATGGACGTTGATTTGTGATGGATCAGAACCATACCATTAAATGGACAATCATAGTTTAGTGGTACTAAACATGATTGATGAAGTTTTAGGAGCATTGCTTGACTAATTCAGTCATATAATATTAGCCTAGGTTCAATTTGAATAGGGGTTGCTCTTTGATGACAAATTTGGTTTGGGTTTACAATGATTATGTGGCGAGATGAAGCCTTTGTGGCTTGGGAGATTTTCTATAATGATATCATTTCTTAGGGTTGGAGTTTGTTGCCATTTGGGTGCATGATGTTTTAGCATGCATTCCAATGTGATGCAACTATTTATGAAAGTTGTAACATGTTCATCAATATGATCGGTTGGCTTGGATCCTGAAGAATTCTAAGAGCCAGATGAGTCAAATTTAAGCTCTCAGCTAACATTGTTTGATGAGTAGGGTTAGCATTTGGACAAAGTAAATTTTGAACATTCACGCTCATTCATTTTGAATGAGTTGCCTCAAGGCAAATTCTGTGTGGCTTTCAGTGGCCTGGAGGCAATTCATTGTATTTTATAATTCGCCACATGTTTTGATTCATATTCAAAGAGCTCTCTAGCCATTCGGCATCAAAGGAGCATTTTGTTAATTTACTATCTTCAGAGGCATTATAGTCATGTTTGGTTCCCTTCGGTCATCATGGAGGCCATGCATATGTTCATGCTTATTTGGATTTCTGAGGTTCACCGACAGGAATATTGATGTGTTGTCATAGATATTAAAGCTTTTATTTATTTTTGAAATTGTTCTTGAATATTTTTTGGAGTGTTTGATCCTTTTATGTGCTTTCAAAGTAAGTATGAAGTTTAATAGGTTATTATGCTTTTCGGACGATACAAGATCTAAAGCTAGTCATCAGTTGAACCTGTTGTTCGGTCAAACATCATGATTTTGCATAGACGTTCTCGTCATAGGTAAATTTTTTGCTAATAGATGATAGCTCTAATGACAAAAAACTCTCACTATAGCATAGACGTTCTTGGCATAGGTAAAATTTTTGCTTTGAGTTGTTTAGCTTTTCATTGAAATTCGAGGCATCATACTTAATTATAAACGCCTGAATAAAATCTGGAAGAGCTGGGACATGAGCCTGAGTAAAATTGTTCTTTAAAGCGTTAAAACAGCCCCAGTCTTCATTTGACCACAAAAACCTATCTGCCTTGAGGATTTTTGTCAGAGGTGCCGCTGTTGAACTAAATTTTTTTATGAAACTTCTATAAAATGATATCAATCTTTGGAACTCGCCCACTTGAATGAATGACTGAAGACTTGAATAGGTCATGATAGCTTCTACCTTATCAGTGTTATAAGATTTTAGAAAGGCAGCACTTTCTCTGTTAGTAATATAAGCTTCCCATGATAGTGAAAGTTGTTTATGAAGCTATGTATAGCTTGACGCTCATTGGACCTGACATAAGTTACTCGAATTATTTTACTTTCTCTGTTAGTAAATCTCTGTAACCTCGAACACTTTCTTCATATTTCCTAGAACAATATTAACTTTTCCAGTTCTTTTGATTTACCTTCTCATTATGAACAAACTCACAATAACTCGGTTTGAGCATCGTTTGAGTTTTGCATGATTTTTTTTAATCTCGAATACGAGTAAATGTTTGATAGACGCCACACATAACAGAGGAAACAAGCTGACTCATAATATCTAGATTAAATCTTGGGCTAGGTTGGTTTTAAAATTTTTGCAATATAAATTTTGCTTGATTCTCATTTCATCTAAAAATAATTACAACATTTTTGAAGCCCATTTTTTATAAAGTTGGTCATCATGTTGTGATAATAAAACTTCTCCTGCGTGTAATGAATCATACATGGGGACTTGGCAATACAGAGGGAAAAAAATTCTAGTGTGATAAAGAGATCCCCTCATCACTTTCTATCATAACTCTATTATCATTAAGGTTTCTCTATCCGAGAGCAATTTCGCTGGCCGGAACTACTCTGAACAACTCCGAACACTTAGGCAAGGAACACAACCATTCGAGCTCTGCTGCTCCGTTGGTCATCTCCATCTTAGCCGATCTGCGGGAGACGGCGATGTTAAAGAGATAATGTCGGCGAAAAAATTGATATCGCGAATATTTGTGGTGGTGCTGCTGGATAATGTTAAGTATGTCACTTACTCGTGTGTTCTTCCATTCATGGGCCCTAGTCCTCATCTTGTAAACTGACTGCTTGGGAGCAGCAGGAAAGGTGGGGGAAGAAATGAGGCTTTTTTTTGCTTGAATTGACTATTAGGTATGTTAACCCTCTTCCTTTTCAATATTTTTGGGATGATTTTGCACGCAAAAAAAAAAAAAATAAAAAAAAAAATAAAATAAATATATGTATAAATATTGGGGCATTTACATAAAAATACCAGTCAATTCATATGTATTTATATATCTACCGGCTAAACTTTTTTGTTTTACTTTTAAACCACCAAAACTTTCCTATCACAAAAAATATCACCAAAATACATCCTTTCATACAATGGTAAAAATAAGTATGTAAAAATTAAATTTAGATGTTTAGTATGTATAGGAATTGATCATTTTAAGATTTTATTTCCATGCAGGTACACCTCCGGGCGTAGGGCCGGTGAGGATTGGGCAAAAGATCACAGCAGGCATTACAGGTTTTATCGACGCCCATTTCGACATTCAGAGGCGCCAAAGGACAAGCGATTAGCAGCCTAAAAGCCACACAAGTTAAACCACAACCTGCTGGTTTTTATCTGTTGCACCATCCCTGTAATTGCGTCACTGATTTGGCTGCCACAATGAAGTGGATGTAACAAAGGAGTATCAGTAATTCTCTGCCTGCTGCTGACAAATATAATAATTTGGAAACAATGTAAGGTAAGCTCTTGATTGAAAATTTTCTAGTTGTCCAATTATTTGCTATACATTTTTTAGTTATTGTTTTTTGAAGTATCTGCTTAATAATTAGAAATTTGATACATAAGTGTAAGATAAATAATCAGATATAAAATTTCATGATAAGCTTAATATAAATTTGTAATAAAATCCAATGATGTGACATTCTGATAAAAATTTTATTACTAGCATCTGACAGTTCTCTCCCAGTTTTTGTTTTACTGTCTAGAGGAACAATATGATGATGTTTCCTTCTTTATAATGAAGAGCTTCAGGCATTGTCATATTTGGAAATTACTCCTTGATTGCGCCATAAAAGGGATGATTGAAGAATCTGAAACAAATGGTTGGAAATTAAATAACATCAAAACAGAAAAAACCCTGAGGAAGAATTTGCTTGGACAAGTAAATGTGCTACATGTTTGAGCATCTTTCGCTCTATACTCGCATAATAATAACTATGTCCATGAAGAGTTTTTCTTTTTTTTGAAAGATCAATTTAGTTGTTTCAACTTGATATCAAATCTAGCAAAGTTTGATCCAAATGACAACCAATATTGAGCAGAAGATTGAACAAAATTGAAGGCAAAATAGGGCTCAAGATGGAGCTAGATTTTTGTGCAAAGTTTAGGGTTAGGCCAAAGTGTTGCTTGAACCAGCTTGAAGTTTATTCTTTCATGGTTATTTTTGAGTTGATTATTAGGACCCTGGGTTGTGAACTTGAGCCAATTGTTGTATGGTTGTCATTCATCCTTTTTGCTATTTTTCCTTCCTTTTTCTATCGGATTATTTATGAAAAATTTTTCCATACGCTGTCCACACGGAGAGCACCGTGCGGATAGCTGCTGCGATTCGACCGTCGAGGCAAGAAACAAAAANTTCTTGAATATTTTTTGGAGTGTTTGATCCTTTTATGTGCTTTCAAAGTAAGTATGAAGTTTAATAGGTTATTATGCTTTTCGGACGATACAAGATCTAAAGCTAGTCATCAGTTGAACCTGTTGTTCGGTCAAACATCATGATTTTGCATAGACGTTCTCGTCATAGGTAAATTTTTTGCTAATAGATGATAGCTCTAATGACAAAAAACTCTCACTATAGCATAGACGTTCTTGGCATAGGTAAAATTTTTGCTTTGAGTTGTTTAGCTTTTCATTGAAATTCGAGGCATCATACTTAATTATAAACGCCTGAATAAAATCTGGAAGAGCTGGGACATGAGCCTGAGTAAAATTGTTCTTTAAAGCGTTAAAACAGCCCCAGTCTTCATTTGACCACAAAAACCTATCTGCCTTGAGGATTTTTGTCAGAGGTGCCGCTGTTGAACTAAATTTTTTTATGAAACTTCTATAAAATGATATCAATCTTTGGAACTCGCCCACTTGAATGAATGACTGAAGACTTGAATAGGTCATGATAGCTTCTACCTTATAAGTATTATAAGATTTTAGAAAGGCAGCACTTTCTCTGTTAGTAATATAAGCTTCCCATGATAGTGAAAGTTGTTTATGAAGCTATGTATAGCTTGACGCTCATTGGACCTGACATAAGTTACTCGAATTATTTTACTTTCTCTGTTAGTAAATCTCTGTAACCTCGAACACTTTCTTCATATTTCCTAGAACAATATTAACTTTTCCAGTTCTTTTGATTTACCTTCTCATTATGAACAAACTCACAATAACTCGGTTTGAGCATCGTTTGAGTTTTGCATGATTTTTTTTAATCTCGAATACGAGTAAATGTTTGATAGACGCCACACATAACAGAGGAAACAAGCTGACTCATAATATCTAGATTAAATCTTGGGCTAGGTTGGTTTTAAAATTTTTGCAATATAAATTTTGCTTGATTCTCATTTCATCTAAAAAGAATTACAACAGTTTTGAAGCCCATTTTCTCTAAAGTTGGTCATAGTGTTGTGATAATAAAACTTCTCCTGCGTGTAATGAATTATGCATGGGGACTTGGCTATACAGAGGGAAAAAATTTCTAGTGTGATAAAGAGATCCCCTCATCACTTTCTATCATAACTCTATCATCATTAAGATTTCTCTATCCGAGAGCAATTCCACTGCCCGGAACTACAACTCCGAACACTTAGGCAAGGAACACAACCATTCGAACTTTGCTGCTCCGTTGGTCGTCTCCATTTTAGCCGATCCGCGCGCGATGTTGAAGAGATAATGGCGGCGAAAAAATCGAAATCGCAAATATTTGTGGTGGTGCTACTGGATAATGTTAAGTATGTCATTTACTCATGTGTTCTTCCATTCATGAGCCCTAGTCTTCATCTTGTAAACTGACTGCTTTNAGTGTGATAAAGAGATCCCCTCATCACTTTCTATCATAACTCTATTATCATTAAGGTTTCTCTATCCGAGAGTAATTTCGCTGGCCGGAACTACTCTGAACAACTCCGAACACTTAGGCAAGGAACACAAGCATTCGAACTCTGCTGCTCCGTTGGTCATCTCCATCTTAGCCGATCTGCGGGAGACGGCGATGTTAAAGAGATAATGTCGGCGAAAAAATTGATATCGCGAATATTTGTGGTGGTGCTGCTGGATAATGTTAAGTATGTCACTTACTCGTGTGTTCTTCCATTCATGGGCCCTAGTCCTCATCTTGTAAACTGACTGCTTGGGAGCAGCAGGAAAGGTGGGGGAAGAAATGAGGCTTTTTTTTGCTTGAATTGACTATTAGGTATGTTAACCCTCTTCCTTTTCAATATTTTTGGGATGATTTTGCACGCAAAAAAAATAAAATAATAAAATAAAATAAAATAAAATAAATATATGTATAAAATATTGGGGCATTTACATAAAAATACCAGTCAATTCATATGTATTTATATATCTACCGGCTAAACTTTTTTGTTTTACTTTTAAACCACCAAAACTTTCCTATCACAAAAAATATCACCAAAATACATCCTTTCATACAATGGTAAAAATAAGTATGTAAAAATTAAATTTAGATGTTTAGTATGTATAGGAATTGATCATTTTAAGATTTTATTTCCATGCAGGTACACCTCCGGGCGTAGGGCCGGTGAGGATTGGGCAAAAGATCACAGCAGGCATTACAGGTTTTATCGACGCCCATTTCGACATTCAGAGGCGCCAAAGGACAAGCGATTAGCAGCCTAAAAGCCACACAAGTTAAACCACAACCTGCTGGTTTTTATCTGTTGCACCATCCCTGTAATTGCGTCACTGATTTGGCTGCCACAATGAAGTGGATGTAACAAAGGAGTATCAGTAATTCTCTGCCTGCTGCTGACAAATATAATAATTTGGAAACAATGTAAGGTAAGCTCTTGATTGAAAATTTTCTAGTTGTCCAATTATTTGCTATACATTTTTTAGTTATTGTTTTTTGAAGTATCTGCTTAATAATTAGAAATTTGATACATAAGTGTAAGATAAATAATCAGATATAAAATTTCATGATAAGCTTAATATAAATTTGTAATAAAATCCAATGATGTGACATTCTGATAAAAATTTTATTACTAGCATCTGACAGTTCTCTCCCAGTTTTTGTTTTACTGTCTAGAGGAACAATATGATGATGTTTCCTTCTTTATAATGAAGAGCTTCAGGCATTGTCATATCTGGAAATTACTCCTTGATTGCGCATAAAAGGGATGATTGAAGAATCTAAAACAAATGGTTGGAAATTAAATTACATCAAAACAGAAAAAACCCTGAGGAAGAATTTGCCTGGACAAGTAAATGTTCTACATATTTGAGCATCTTTCGCGCTATACTCGCATAATAATAACTATGTCCATGAAGAGTTTTTCTTTTTTTTTAAAGATCAATTTAGTTGTTTCAACTTGATATCAAATCTAGCAAAGTTGGATCCAAATGACAACCAATATTGAGCAGAAGATTGAACAAAATTGAAGGCAAAATAGGGCTCAAGATGGAGCTAGATTTTTGTGCAAAGTTTAGGGTTAGGCCAAAGTGTTGCTTGAACCAGCTTGAAGTTTATTCTTTCATGGTTATTTTTGAGTTGATTATTAGGACCCTGGTTTGTGAACTTGAGCCAATTGTTGTATGGTTGTCATTCATCCTTTTTGCTATTTTTCTTTCCTTTTTCTATCGGATTATTTATGAAAAATTTTTCCACACGCTGTCCACACGGAGAGCACCGTGCGGATAGCTGCTGCGATTCGCCCGTCGAGGCAAGAAACAAAATAACAACCGCCGCGAACGTTTGGAAAAATTTCTCGTTATTTATATATGTAACACTCAAATTCCAAGTATTTATATATTTAACACTAAATTATTTATATTTATATCAATCAAAATTTTCATGTCATTTAAAAATATATAACTATTGTAATTTTAAAAAGTGAAACATCTTTTTTTTGTAGGTAAGATGACATGAAATATATGTGCAAGAATTGAAGATTGTGTTAGATATTTAAATAGGTAGGAATTTAGTTATAAGTATGTAATTTTTTTTTTAAATGAAAAAGGATGGGTGATATATTATGATCAATTTTGTCAGCATTAGCAACTTTAATTGACTTGTGACGTGCAATTTATTCTCATATGGTATATAATCATATGGCAAAATGATATTAAATATCTTAAAAAGAGACGGTTGTCTTTTAACATTTATTATTTTTTTATGGATTGTACCAAAAATTGATTCATAAATTATGGGTCCGTTTGGGAAGGCGGTGCAGTGGTGGTGCGACATTGTACCACAGTTCTGTCTATTTAAGTAAATAGTGTCTTGACAATTTTTTCAAAAAAATTATCACTGAAATCTGTATTTTCTCACCACTCATGGCCAGGTGCGGTGACAAATTTTTAATTGCGGTCTAACTAAAAAAAAAAAAATGTAATAACCATCACAGCTTTTTGAATAATCAGTTTCTTCGGATTATTGTTCAGCAGTTTCATAAGTATCTTTTAATAAGCTATAGCTGCCCCAAGCAGACCTTTAGTCTATTTTGAGGTAATTAATTTACTTGCTGATGTTGTCAGCGTAAAATGTGGGTCTCGAAGCCGGGGACTTTACCACTAACAAATAAGCAACCATATGATTTAATAAATTTATATTGTTGTAAAATTATTGCTTGTATTATAGAAATTTCTATTTCACCTTCTATGACCACTCGTGGTGAATTTATTAAATGATTTAATATTTAGTATTGGCATGGATGCCACACCAATTTTTTTATCATTGCNGTCAATTCATATGTATTTATATATCTACCGGCTAAACTTTTTTGTTTTACTTTTAAACCACCAAAACTTTCCCATCACAAAAAATATCACCAAAATACATCCTTTCATGCAATGGTAAAAATAATTATGTAAAAATTAAATTTAGATGTTTAGTATGTATAGGAATTGATCATTTTAAGATTTTATTTCCATGCAGGTACACCTCCGGGCGTAGGGCCTGTGAGGATTGGGCAAAAGATCACAGCAGGCATTACAGGTTTTATAGACGCCCATTTCGACATTCAGAGGCGCCAAAGGACAAGCGATTAGCAGCCGAAAAGCCACACAAGTTAAACCACAACCTGCTGCTTTTTATCTGTTGCACCATCCCTGTAATTGCGTCACTGATTTGGTTGCCACAATGAAGTGGATGTAACAAAGGAGTATCAGTAATTCTCTGCCTGCTGCTGAAAAATATAATAATCTGGAAACAATGTAAGGTAAGCTCTTGATTGAAAATTTTCTAGTCGTCCAATTATTTGCTATACATTTTTTAGCTATTGTTTTTTGAAGTATCTACTTAATAATTAGAAATTTGATACATAAGTGTAAGATAAATAATCAAATATAAAATTTCATGATAAGCTTAATATAAATTTGTACTAAAATCCAATGATGTGACATTCTGATAAAAATCTTATTACTAGCATCTGACAGTTCTCTCCTACTTTTTGTTTCTGTCTAGAGGAACAATATGATGATGTTTCCTCCTTTATAATGAAAAGCTTCAGGCATTGTCATATTTGGAAATTACTCCTTGATTGCGCATAAAAGGGATAATTGAAGAATCTAAAACAAATGGTTGGAAATTAAATTACATCAAAAAAGAAAAAAACCGTGAAGAAGAATTTGCCTGGACAAGTAAATGTGCTACATATTTGAGCATCTTTCGCTCTATACTCGCATAATAATAACTATGTCCATGAAGAATTTTTCTTTTTTTTTTAAAGATCAATTTAGTTGTTTCAACTTGATATCAAATCTAGCTAAGTTTGATCCAAATGACAACCAATATTGAGCAAAAGATTGAACAAAATTAAAGGCAAAATAGGGCTCAATATGGAGCTAGATTTTTTTGCTAAGTTTAGGGTTAGGCCAAAGTGTAGCTTGAACCAGCTGAAGTTTATTCTTTCATGGTTATTTTTGAGTTGATTATTAGGACCCTGGGTTGTGAACTTGAGCCAATTGTTGTATGTTTGCCATTCATCCTTTTTGCTATTTTTCCTTCCTTTTTCTATCAGATTATTTATGAAAAATTTTTCCATACGCTGTCCGTACGGAGAGCACCGTGCGGACAACTGCTGCGATTCTCTCACGGCGGCAGGAAAAAAAAAAACAACCGTTATCATGATTTACATACATAACACTCAAATTCCAAGCATTTATATATTTAACACTAAATTTTTTATATTTATATCAACCAAAATTTTCATGTCATTTAAAAATATATAACTATTGTAATTTTAAAAAGTGAAACATCTATTTTTTTTTTTTTGTAGGTAAGATGACATGAAATATATGTGCAAGAATTGAAGTTTGTGTTAGATATTTAAATAGATAGGAATCGAGTTACACGTATGTAATTTTTTTTTTAATGGAAAAGGATGGGTGATATAATATGATCAATTTTGTCAGCATTAGCAACTTTAATTGACTTGTGACGTGCTATTTATTCTCATATGGTATAAAATCATATGGCAAATGATATTAAATATCTTAAAAAGAGACGGTTGTCTTTTAACATTTATTATTTTTTGATGGATTGTACGAAAAATTGATTCATAAATTATGGGTCCGTTTGGGAAGGCGGTGCAGTGGTGGTGCGACACCGTACCACAGTTTTGTCTGTTCAGGTAAACATTGTTTTGACAACTTTTTCAAAAAACTATCACTGGAATCTGCATTTTCTCACCACTCATGGCTATGTGCGGTGACAAGTTTATAATTGCGGCCTAACTTAAAAAAATATATATATAATAACCATCACAACTTTTTGAGTATCAGATTATTATTCAGCAGTTTCATAGTTATCTTTTAATAAGCTGTAGCTGTCCCAAACAGACCTTTAGTCTATTTTGAGATAATTAATTTACTTGTTGACCTTCTCAGCCTAAAATTTGGGTCTCGAAGTCGGGGACTTTACCACTCTAACAAATAAGCAACCATCTGATTTAATGAATTTATATTGTTGTAAAATTATTGCTTGTATTATAGGAATTTCTATTTCACATTTTATGACCACTCGTGGTGAATTTATTAAATGATTTAATATTTAGTATTGGCATAGATGCCACACCAATTTTTTTATCATTGTTTTTTGTTCTTAAATCAAAATCACATCATTTTATCATATACTAATTAATTATTATAATTAAAATCTCACGTGTTAATTTTTGGACCTCATCCGAATATATACAATTTGGTCATTATAAACTGACTTTATGGATTAAGTTAGGTTAGGTTCCAAATACCTTCACACATTTATGCATGAAATAGTTGTCATTAGGTAAACCCATTGTCAAATGAAATAAATTAAAGTACAATAATTCATGCTTAGTCTTGTTAGAATTGGTGTTTGACCTTAATATCCTTGATCATCCAATTATGAGATCACATTTGAAAATTTGGGCTTTCGTCCATGAATACTCTATTGAAACTTTCCAACAATAATCAAAAAGTTTTAAAGTTGTTAGTGTTAGGTTTGTCAACATCAACAGCTGTCCACAGTTGATTTGATGGAACAACTTTCTCCATGATACAATAATAAGATTGCATAATCAATCTATTATATCTAAAAAAACTCATTTTTAGCTAAATTATCAGTAAAAATATCAACTTTAACAAAAGATCATGAAAAAGAAAAGAACAAAGTAAAATCATATGGCAAAAACAATCAGAATTTACAAAACTGGGGCTTTGGTTTTCTTGTCCAGCAATCAGATCTTACCTCATAAACTGGCGACTCTTGTCCCCGAGTCGCACAAGGCTCGGAGAAGGAATGCGCCGGCGACACTTTCGTCAACTCCGTCGTCTGTCGTCGGTAAGGATAATTCGAAAAACTAATAGGATCAAATAGGGGCGATTCCCTTCCTATCTTATTCATGGTGGCTTGTAGGCAAGACTCAATCACCCGGCATTCTTCTCTTAATTTGATCTGAACTTGCTTCAATTTTTGCAGAATATGGTTTTTCGTCGCTCGTTCGATCAATGATTGTTGTCTTCTGAGCTTCGGCTTGTTTTTATTATTGTTGTTATTGTTGTTGCTGTCTTCCTCTTCTTTTTTCTTACTGGTGTTGCTTTTACTAATTTTGATGTTATTGGAGGTCTTCTTATGGCGTTCAGATTGCCATTTTAGATAGCAATCTTTGCAGAAGTTACTGCTTCTCTCGCCATTAAAGATTTTTCTTCGAGCCTTGTCAGAAAGACAGGAATATGCCTGAGTGGGAAAGAGAAAGATAACAAACTGAAACTTTCTGTGGCAACCTTTGATTCAACAAGCAGTGCTTGAAGGACTTTGAAGCAGCAAGGAAGAAATTAGTTTAGCTTCATCATTATTATTGAAACAATAAGAATTTCTTGTCTACAAAATTATAAACAAAATGATATCTTTTTTAGTTATTAGTACGGTTGAGCTTACCGTAAATCCAAGTTCTAATAAAAAATAAAATGGACAGAGAACTATTAGCAAATCAATACTTATCCGATGGCAATTTGAGCATAGACAAACTGATGAGAAATTTTTTTAGAAGAAATTATATATAATAAGAACGTTCATGTAATTCATGATATGTAGCTTTACAGCTTTGGCATAATTCTTATGCAACTTATTAATCAGGACAGAGTTAAGAGTTTTTCCTTGAACCATACTATGGGGGTGCTTGGTAGAACATAAATCCACCAATTTTCGCTGTGTTAAATGTTGAATTCTAATTTACTAAATCCAATCCAGAGGTGCATTGAAGGACCTCGAGCTTCGTCGCAGAGGACAAGAAGATCTACGCCTGCTTGCCTCTTGCCACACTTTGCCTCTGACTTTGTCGCATTCCGGAAGTCGCCTACAACACTCCCGCTCTCCCGGTTTCGTCCAAAACCATCACCTTCATGAACGAACCCTTCGCGATACAGTCCGATTAGAGGGAGCAGGGAAGATAATACCAAATATAAAAATCCAATTAGAAAAAAATGCCAAACACAAATTGTGGATTTAATGGAAATAATACCAAATATAAAAAGTTAAATTTAGCACAAGTGGGAAGTTAAATCCAAGAGAGTGCCAAACACCCCCTAACTCAAGCAACAACACATTCACTTCCATTTATCCAAACTGAATTTTCTGATAAACAATAATTGCAGAAAATAGATAATGAAATATTTTCCATTTAACTCTATATAAATCTCTCTTCGCCAGAAGAAGAATGGAGCTAAAGAGAAAAGTTCACCTCTGAGATCAGCTTGAATGCCACCTCTGCTTTTGGGTGATTATTCTTATCTGGATGCAACTGCAATGCTACATAGGATTTCCAGTAAAAACACAAATCATTAAGTAAACAAAGATGAAAAATAGAGATGTGATTAAATTCAGCACATACCAAGTTGTCTATATCGCCGGCGAATCACATCCAGACCAGAATCCTCATCAACCTTGCACCATTTCACAAAACCTCATTCAAACAAAATCATAATCCAAGGTAGAACAATGCAGAGAATTTACAGAAAACTGAACTAAAATAAAAGAAATTCAGATTTACATTGAGAATAAGGTACCAATCAATGAGCACTTTTTCCCTGTCATTGGAGCAGAGATGCTTACAGGAAGCGAACGCCGTAGCCATGAAGCAGATCTCCTTCACAAGCTCTGCCTTCTCTTCCACCTCTCTCCTCCCCATTCTCTCTTCTGTTTCTCAGAAAGCAGGCTTAAGATTTATTTATAATCATAATTAATTAAAAAAAAAACATTTTTTGGTTTATTAAAGTCTTATTAAACAACTGGATTTGTAGACCATAGATTAGGGTGTAGGGGAAGGAGCGGTTTGAGTTTTGGGGAATTTCAAAGGGGGAAGGCGCGGCGTTTGCGGTGCAGATTTTGAAAAGAGAGTGAAGCAGGCAGAGGAGATGATTTGGTTGGGGGAGAATTGGAGAAGTTACCGTTTGTTTAGGCACGTAGGTTCCACGTGACGAGTTCTCCGTACAGCCATTTCCTGATCGTTTCGGAGTAGGAATACTTCCTAAGGCTTCTTGTGACCGGTTGCTGTGGGTAATNAGATGATTTGGTTGGGGGAGAATTGGAGAAGTTACCGTTTGTTTAGGCACGTAGGTTCCACGTGACGAGTTCCCCGTACAGCCATTTCCTGATCGTTTCGGAGTAGGAATACTTCCTAAGGCTCCTTGTGACCGGTTGCTGTGGGTAAACCTCGGGTGGTCCTCGGCGTGACTGGTGATCACCGGTGAGGATTAAGTAAGAAGAGCTTGGGTTGCTTTTCCCGGCGTTCTGCCCTTTCCCATGTGCTTTTTCTCATTTTCAATTTTGTGAAAATCAGGAGCTCTCGTTTTGCGTACGTAAGACATACGTAGCGTTGCGTATGCNGTTCTGCCCTTTCCCATGTGCTTTTTCTCATTTTCAATTTTGTGAAAATCAGGAGCTCTCGTTTTGCGTACGCAAGACATACGTAGCGTTGTGTACGTAAGACATACGTAGCGTTGCGTATGTCAGGGAGGTTATTCAGAGAGTAATTGGAAGTTATATTCGCGTTATACTCCTTGTAATCTCCTTGTAACCTACTTGTAACTTACATGTATATTGTAAGTTTCACATTTCTGTTTTTATATATTTGTATGTTGCAGGTAGGTTACAAGGAGGTTATAGAGGATATAACGCGAATATAACCCCTCAATATCCTATGAATAACATCCCTAACGTACGCAGCGATGCGTACGTAAGACGTGAATATAAACCATTTGCTAACCATATTTTTTTTTTATCTTGAGTTTTAAGTTCAGGCATACATGAATCCCACAAAAAATTGGACAATTCAAATTTTATACCCAAACATGACCCGAAAGTTAATGATATCAACCTAAATAAAAATTTTTGAGTCGAGGCTATGTCAAGTTGTTTTTTGACGCCTCTTGTCAAGTACACTTATGATTTTGACATAAAAGATGTCTACTTTTAAATCAAATGTAAAATAATATGATTCTTTTTAATTTTTTATTTTATTTTAATTTTTTTTTTTTTGTGGTGGAAAATTTGAGGGTCAAGCCGAACCAATTTGTATGTCAAAAGAGAGATAAGAATTGAAACATATATAAACTTGAAATGTAATCAAATTCAAATTTAAATTTTCCCTAAAAGAAAAGTTATGGTTTAAGATGTTGAGTTCATATGATGGAAAAATTCGATAAAACTTGAAGTGCACATATATGATGATATTTCGTTACATGTAGCGATGGTTTCAATCGAATAATCACAATTAAATAGGTTTCATTGATCATAATTTTTGATATAATGATCATTAGGGTGTTCAACCAAGGAAATATGGTCTGTTTGAGACAGCTGCAACTTCTCAGTTTTTCAACTGCAGCTATGCTGCCCCAAAATGTTGCTGCTGAAAAGTTGACTGACTGTTTGTTTCAATTGATTGAAAACAGTTATGTGATAGTTGTTTCTGGACAAATGATTTTTTTGTCAACGCTTAGTAATATTGTTTATAATAGAACTGCCGTAGTCATTATTATGATACTTCAGAAGTAGATATATACACTCTTCATTTAACAGCAAGTACCAAGAGTGGTATATGCATAAACAAATTTATAGAAACTAAATGGTATGTAGGTAAACTAATGTATAGTAATTGAAAGGTATATATGTAAATTAGTTCATAAAAATTGAATGTTATGTATGTAAACAACTACATAACATTGGAGTGGTATGTTTATAATATTTTTTTTATTTTACGCAAATACATAGAAATTAGGTGATATGTACATAATTTTTTTTTCTTTCTTTTTCTTTTTTATGTTTTTGCTTTGTCAAAGGGAGGGAGGCTCGTCAGTGGGAAGCTTGCTGGAGGGGGAACAGGGCTCGGCTTTTTCAGCCGAGGAGGATGAGTGACGTTGGTGAGTTGGAGCTGCTCGGTTTNATGTCAGGGAGGTTATTCAGAGAGTAATTGGAAGTTATATTCGCGTTATACTCCTTGTAATCTCCTTGTAACATACTTGTAACTTACATGTATATTGTAAGTTTCGCATTTCTGTTTTCATATATTTATATGTTGCAGGTAGGTTACAAGGAGGTTATAGAGGATATAACGCGAATATAACCCCTCAATATCCTATGAATAACCTCTCTAATGTACGCAGCGATGCGTACGTAAGACGTGAATATAAACCATTTTGCTGACCATGCTTTTTTTTTTATCTTGAGTTTTAAGTTCAAGTATATACATGAATCCCACAAAAAATTGGACAATTCAATTTTTATACCCAAACATGACCCGAAAGTTAATGATATCAACCTAAATTAAAATTTTTTAGTCGATGCTATATCAAGTTGTTTATTGACGTCTCTTGTCAAGTACACTTATGATTTTGACACAAAAGATGTCTACTTTTTAATCAAATGTAAAATAATATGATTCTTTTTAATTTTATTTTAAATTTTTGTTTTTTGTGGTGGAAAATTTGAGGGTCAAGCCGAACTAATTTGTATGTCAAAAGAGAGATAAGAATTGAAACATATATAAACTTGAAATGTAATCAAATTCAAATTTAAATTTTCCCTAAAAGAAAAGTTATGGTTTAAGATGTTGAGTTCATAGGATGGAAAAATTCGATAAAACTTGAAGTGCACATATGTGACTATATTTCGTTACATGTAGCGATGGTTTCAATCAAATAATCACAATTAAATAGGTTTCGTTCATCATAATTTTTGATATAATGATCATTAGGGTGTTCAACCAAGGACATATGGTATGTTTGAGGCAGCTGCAACTTCTCAGTTTTTCATCTACATATGCGTTACCCTAAAAAGTTGCTGCTGAGAAGTTGACTGACTGTTTGTTTCAGTTGATTGAAAACAGTTGTGTGACAGTTGTTTCTTGACAAATGATTTTTCTTCCAATTGTTATAATGTCGTAGTCATTATTTTGATACTTCAGAATTAGAAATTTACTTTAGAACATTAAAAAACTTAGATACACTCTTCGTTTAACAGCAAGTACCAAGAGTGGAATGTGCGTAAACAAATTTATAGAAATTAAATGGTATGTAGGTAAACAAATATATAGTAAATGAATGGTATATATGTAAATTAGTTCATACAAATTGAATGTTATGTATGTAAACAACTACATAACATTGGAGTGGTATGTTTATAATTTTTTTTTTATTTTACGCAAATACATATAGAAATTGGGTGATATGTACATAAATCTTTTTTTTCTTTCTTTTTCTTTTTTATGTTTTTGCTTTGTCAAAGGGAGGAAGGCTCGCCGGCGGGAAGCTTGCTGGAGGGGGAACAGGGCTCGGCTTTTTCGGCCGAGGAGGATGAGTGACGTTGGTGAGTTGGAGCTGCTCGGTTGGAGGCTTTATAGGGAGTGGAGGAGTTCAGACTAGTGATTGGAGTGAAGAAGGGGTGACAACTCTCGGGAAGGAGGAAGGAGATGTCTTGGTTGAGTGTGGGAGGAGAAGAGACGCTAGGGCAACAGAGGCTCGATCACGAGAGAATGGGGAGCGCNAGACTAGTGATTGGAGTGAAGAAGGGGTGACAACTCTCGGGAAGGAGGAAGGAGATGTCTTGGTTGAGTGTGAGAGGAGAAGAGACGCTAGGGCAACAGAGGCTCGATCACGAGAGAATGGGGAGCGTAGGACAAAGGAGGTGAACGCTGCTCGATAACACAGGCACACTGGGTTGATCCAGCGGCCCATGTTTCGCCTATAGCAGTGGGCGGCCGCAAATGCGATATCCAAATGCCAAACTCGAGCTCAACTTCATAGTTTGAGGCCGCGCCTTGAAAAACACGGCCCCAAACGAACCCATAATATGAACTTCGTGAATACCACACATGAGAGATCATATAAAATAAGGTATTGTGAACAATATTGTGAAATTGCAATCTAATAGTAGGATGTGGTTTTGGAACCTTCATTGATGTTTCTCAAAATTGTTAAGACAATTGCAAGAAAATAATTTGATATGTTATAGATGTTGTCACTTTTTGTTTGTTTTCATGGGACGACGATTGCTTTTAACGCTTTCTATGTTACGATGAATTTATACTTCTCTCTTTTTACTTGAGTTGAATTTTCAAATGAGTCATTTGCAATGTGTTAGGATCTATGAAATTCTCATTTATTAATTTATTTTTTCTCTATTACTATTAGAGTAAATATATTTTTATTTATTTAGAAATTTTAAAGTATGACTAACATTTTCATGTATAGATAAGTGACAGATATGTAAAAAATATGAAGTTTAGAGGTTAGAGATATAAATACATAGAAATTGGGTGGCGTGTAAATAAATTTTCCCATTTCTTATACGAGATACTCATAAAAATTATTGGGGTAAAAGGTAAGTAAATATGATCCATAATAAATTAGGCAAATTCTAAAATTTGTTGTTCTCTGCTTGGATTAATATTTTTTTTCTTGAAATTACGGGTCTGTTTGGGGGCAGCTGTAGATTATTGAATAATCTGCCGATAAGCTGATTAAAAATAATGTGCAAGGTGCGGTGGCTATTATAAATTATTATNCATAATAAATTAGGCAAATTCTAAAATTTGTTGTTCTCTGCTTGGATTAATATTTTTTTTCTTGAAATTACGTGTCTGTTTGGGGGCAGCTGTAGATTATTGAATAATCTGCTGATAAGCTGATTAAAAATAATGTGCAAGGTGCGGTGGCTATTATAAATTATTATTTTTTTTGGAAAAGTCTGACCGCTGTCAGAAATTTGTCACTGCACCTAGAGTTGTGCGGTGTAAAAACGCTGTTTTCAGCGTTTTGAAAAAGCATAAGCTGCCAAAGCGCAGTTTACCCAAACAGGTCAAATGCGTTTTCAAAATACCACCACACTAAATAAGCTGCCCCAAACGGGCCCTACATCTCTCTCATAATTAGGGTTGTCAAAACGGGCTCGTNTGTGGGTAAAAAACTTTGTTCGACATGAGAGATGGGGAGAGATTGATTGTTTCTGCTAGTTATCTGATAGTGACCATTTTATGGTTGTTATTGTTGAAAACACTGTTGGTTTGTTGAGAGGTGTCAGGTAGCACCGGTGTCAAGCAGCCATTTGGTATCGTGAGCAGCGGGGTTGGTGACCAAGGTAAAGTGCGGTGGA
>JXCR01134073.1:115320-128053 GCA_002079205.1 Phalaenopsis hybrid cultivar | reverse complement strand
GAAATAGCCCTCTAAGTGAGGTTCAAGACACCCTTCTAGACGAGTGACGGGTTCTATACGTTCGGGTGACCGAGTAGCCTTCGTGGACCCTCGAGAATAAATATACAGCTGAGCCTAGTCCCATACGAGTGCTTGCGGTCCCCCTCATCCGAATCTTTTTTTTTGTTTTATCGAAGCTTTGGGACAGGGCACTCGTGTTACTTTTTCTTTCTTTCGGGATTTCCCCAGGAGTTTTGAGGATTTTCTTTTATTTGAGTCTTTTGCGTTGATTTTCTCGAGTTTTCCGATTTTCCTTGGATTTCCTGGATGACGTTTTCTTCCGGACTTTGTTTTTTGAGATGCATTTAGGCTTGCTATACTTAAGGAACATCGGATCTCACGGGCGTACAGGTTTGTTTTACATTTTACAGCACTCAATTTTTCTGTTTATACCTGCTATTGTTCTTCCTGTATAGCATGTTATAATTTTCTTGTTTCTACCTGGTACCGTACTGTAAATCATGTTACACTTGTACTGTTTCTACCTGCTACTGTTCTTCCTGTGTAGCATGTCATACTGTTCTTGTTTCTACCTGTTACTGTTCCACGTGCATTCTATTGTTTGTTCCTGCATTGCACACTTTATATTATATAGCTTCAAGCATGTTTTCTTTTTACATAGGATGTTTAGAGGACTACAAACATAGGCCTTTTAATTTGACACTATAACTGGACACCCTAGAAAACTTATAAACTCGTCATGTCGGGGAGCTTGGAGCTAGCGCAGTGGGCAGCACGGCCATCTTCAACAGCAGAATGTCTTCCCCAGCAAAACCATTACTTTTTCTAGAAATTAAACAACAATCCATAGGATTTCGAGGTTGTTTGCCTAGCACAACATAAATCCTCCACCTTTTCTTTAGGCATTCGTATAGCTCTGCTGTACGATTTAAGCCCTAACTCGTTCTAGGTTCCGAGGTTGACGTCCGATACAACGTAAATCCTCATATATTCCAGACGATTTGTGTGGTCATGTCACGCAAATATAAGTCCTAATTAAATAAAATTGACAGGATGAAACACTTTAATAATTTCTTCTCAAAACTGAAGCCAAATCATAGAATAAATTGGGAAGCCATTGAGGTTCTCCTCTGAAGCCGTGGTCTCCCCTAGTTTCTCTTCATTTGGATTCTTCAACATCGTTCCAGGTTCGAGCATTTCCCGTTTCACACCTTTTCGTCTGATTTCGTTGAAAAGTCCTGTCCTTTTGACTTCTTTGAAAATAGTATTCCCTGATTTTTATCGAGAGTTTTCTTATGTGACTTCGGTCATTTAAGATGTAATTAACTATAGGGGCTTGCCCTTATAAGAAGTTTTTCCGAACCCAGCCTAAAATAAACCTTATTTAATTCTTTGTATTAAATAGGAGAACTTGTCGGCAAATAAAACGGTTTCGCAGACCAAACAGATGTCATATATTTTTTAGTTTATTTGATCGAGTCTCCTCCTCAAATCTTGTGTTTAGCCCTCGGGATAGATACAAGATTTGAAGTAGAACGCTCTTTCATTTAAACTGCGAAAAATATGAGGTCAGTTTGATTTCATATTTTTCTAAAATTATATATATATATATATATATGTAAATTAAAAAGTCTTTCCGAAGCGAGCGACGGGACTTCACTTCCAGCGACCGACAGCTTCTTACGGGCCACCCCAAAACTTTTTAGCTGCCAACAACAGTATGAGAACAAAAATATAACTTTCCATAGAAATGGCAGTACTCCTGCACCACGCTTGAAGAGATTATCATCCAACAAAACACTCAACATTGAAATGAAATCAAAATATTCACAAGGCAAAAGGTCAAATTTATATGCCTCAAATTATTTTGTTTATCAACAACAAATAAACCATAAAGCCTAAATTCAGCTGCCTTAAAATTAGGTTCAACATAATTCATGAAATTGGAACAAAAAACAAGTATGAGCTTTTGGAATCATACAATTGAATTAAACATAAAATCACTAGATAAATTCTGATCCCAATGGTAAAGGATGTGAATGTGTATTGTAACGACAATAAAAGTCACCTGCTATTTTAAAACCAATCATCAAAAAGTATCTTATTGTAAATTTTGATAATATTTTCAATTACAGTTAGACAACAAGATGAACATTTGTTACATATGAGAAGCTTTTTTGAAGTTTTTGAAACCGAAAAGATATGAATGAATTTGAAGTGTTGTTTTGTGACACTATGATTTTAGGATTAGTTGTGTCTAGCAATAGATTGCTTTTCATCTTGATAAAGTTATATGATATAATAATTAACGACCGCCCACTAGTATTCAAAAGATTTAATATTTTAATGCTTTGGCTATTTTCACTAGACAATTCATTAAGATTATTAGTTTTGTAATGAACTAATTATAGATTGACTTTAAAAGATCGGAGTTTGAATGGAAAAAAAAATCTATTATCATGCTATAACTAAAAGGATTAAGGATGTTTGAATTTGGTTAAGGATTCATGGGGATCCTTGACCTATAGGATTGTATGTTGGGTATATTGCTCTAACATCAGGGATGCTTGGAAGTCAAGACTTATAACACAAAGTGCAAGGGAAGATTGGGTTGGGTATCTTACTACTCTGACATTAGAGAATCTAATAAACGGAACTTAAAACCATTTGATTAAAGTAAGATACAATGATGGGTCTTCCAACGTCACCCTATAAATAAAGGCCGCACAGATCCATTTATTTGTCAATTTAAATTGTTTGGCAAAAGTAGCAATGTTGGTTTCAAAAAATGTTCTTGATCAATTATGATCATGCCCCAACCAGTATCCAAGCTAAGAAACACATGTCTTAGGGTCCGTTTGGGACAGCTTATTTAGGCATATCACATTTTCAAAACACCGACGGATTATTTGATAATTGTGTTCGGTGGGCAGATCCGGAAAAGCGCGGGCGAGATGGGAGTTGTTTTCGAAGGATCGCGGCCGCAAGATTGACCCCGCAGCCCGCTTTCCTTTACAGATCATTACTCCGCTACCCTTTCGATCTCGACCCCGCATCTCTCTCCTTGCCCCAGCTGAGCGATCGATCTCCCTCACCCGCACATCTCTCGCCCTTAGTATTGCCCTTCTCCTCTCCCTTCTCACTCGGTGCTCAAGTTATGTTTCTCTGTAAGTTCCTGTGACTTTTTGGCTCTGTGTAATAATGTGGTTGTCGATGGAATTGTGGCTTTCCTCATGCGATTTCTGGCTCTCTGTGTTGGCTATTTTTATGAGATTTTACATATTGATGCCAGAGATTTTTTCCTCACAAGATTTTTGGTTTTCGTCATGTGATTCTCTGTGTTTGTTTGATATTTGTGATTTGTCTTTTGCAGTATTATGGATAGATTTTGAGTTGTTGATCTGATAAGCTGAGTGAACATCATATGATACTTTAGTTTGGATTGTAGCAAGCTTCCATCTCCTATATGAATCAGAATCTATATGTATCATTTTTGAATTATCGGGCTTCTTAAGTAGCTGCCGAGGAGATCTTGTAGTTGGTGGCCTTTGCATGGATTTCTAATATATTGATGTATCACCACTAGATGCTAAATGATAGCTAGAATTGACACTTCGAATTTTAATGATGCTTATGACAGGGAATTACAGTTAGTTGCATTAGAGAAAGATTTAAATGATGTTTCATTCTCTTGTTATACATCTTGTATGAACCCCTTGGATGGTGATCATTGCGTTAACTTATTGCTTATTCGTCTCAAAAACATGTGGGTGTTGTGGGTGTGTGTGTTTTCGGTATTCTGGTTGTGTGTGTTGCGGCTGCGGAGTAGAGAAGTGTAATTGGTGGGGACATTTTGGATATGTCCTATCTGTTATGATGCACTGATTCTTTTTACTCACTGTTATGATGGGGTTTTTCTTTCATGATGCTCGTATATTGCTGCTTGAATTGAGGCTGTTCTGCTATTCTGAGCCTGAGTGTTTGATTTTTTAGGGTTACTGTTGCTGCACTTTTACCTCATTTTCAGCTTGTTGATTTGTCTTGTTTCATCCATTTGGCGTAAGATAATAATATACAGAAAAGTTTTATCTATAATGAGGGAGTTAGGCTTGCCCTTTGGTTGGTCATGGCCGGCTTTACTAACCGTTTTACTAACTGTTGGTTCGATGGCATCCCTGGCGGACAACATACTTCGGGACATACGCCGTCTAGATTTTAAAATGAATGTTATCATTTTTTAAAATGTAATTTTATTATTTTTTCTCTTTTTTTAGTATACATTTGATATTCACTGTTATGTGAAGTATGTATGTTATTTTTTCTACTATTCTGAAGTGGTTTTTTACTTCTCAAGTATCAAATATATTGTTATGACATTTCTGTTGCAAAAAATATTACTACATAGGGGTCATATGGTCATTTATCCATAATCAGCTGCAAATTTATTGTTTTCCAACAGCACAAATCAAACAGTCAACCAGCTTATCTGGATCAACTGCTTATCAGTAGATTGTCAACAAGTTGCAGTTGCCCCCAAACATAACCTTAATCCCTTGAAATGACAACAAACAGAGGGAAGACCAAGTTATTTCCTGAAGATTGTTCATACCTAAAAATTGAATCATGAGCGTTAATGAATCACATGATCATTCTTTGAAGCAGTTTTAAGTTCAATCTTATACAAGTGCTACATTTGTAAGTTCTTGAATGTAATTTATGAAACTCTACTTCAACTAAGGTATGTTTCGTGTGAAGTCAAGTAGTTGCAGCAAACTTCCACAATATACATATGATCAAATTGATTGCACCTACTTCATAAGGAATGTGAAGAAAATTGCCTGAAAAATGAATTTGTGCCCAATTTTCTTTGTAGCACAAAAGATAGCCCCACGATAATAATAATATTTCTATTTATTCATCAAATAAAAAGGTTACAAAGAAAAAAAAAATAAAAAGCAATCTCAAATTTCAACTTCTACATGGTAATATAAGATCAATAGTGAGCCAAAAAATTAAATAAATAAATAAGCAATTGATAAGGACTAGAAATAGAAACACATTCAAAAACATGGTAAAAGATATTTGAACCTAATAATAGAATAGTACATCAGAGTACAACTTCGAGTGAATAAACTAAAAATAAATTCAATGACTTTAGACTCACTTAAAAATACTAGAGTAAATCCAACCTAACCAAAACAAAATATTTATTGTTGTGGCAAAGCAAAACTTCTAATACTATAAAATTTAGCAAGATACAATTCTAAAGTGGCTGTCAACATCCTAATTTAAGTAAGATTTAGCTTAAATCATACAAAAGAGTAATTAGAAATTCCAAATCCTACTATTTTTATAAATCCATGTAGTTTCATTATTGATTAAATTTATAATTTATAGAGAGAAAGTACGGACTAAGAAGACCACAAAGATTTTAAAAATTTTAGGGCCCGTTTGAGATTACTTTTATCTTTGTTCTGTATTTTTGTTTTTATTTTGTTTTTTTTTTTTTTTTATTTGAAACAAGACATGTGTGGTATGTTTGATTAAGATATGGTTGTTTATTAAAGACTCAAAACACCTAAAAGTTTTTTTAATTGTTTTCAAAAGCATGTTATTTGTTTTTAAAAACAAAAAAAAAATGTTAAGAAAACAATAAACAAATAAATTTTTTAAAAACAAAAACAAAATTGTTCCCAAAAAAGTCCTTGGTATTTGATGTAATCACAAGTAGATCCATAATTTTTTGACGCATTTGGAGATCACTCTTCAAATCATTTTTGGTATATGACCAATTCGGATGATTGCCCAATACACCATATCACCTTCCCCACCTGCAGTGCCACCCGCCATGGCCACTACCGCTCACCGCCACAACTCACACACCCACCATATTTTTAAAATATATGTGTTTGAAATGCGTCATAACAAAAAGCAATGGTTCATTGAACTTGATTTAAACCCAGCCAAATAACGTATGCATTTCTAAATTCATGCATTTGTTCTATAATGTCCTTATAATTCCATTCAATTCCAAACTCTTCCAACCGAAGCCCACCTATACCCCATCAATCCCAGAATTTAATGGATTTAAGATTTTTTTCCTTCCACAAAGTTTAAATTTTGAAATTAAAATTTTAAACAAATCATCAAGATTTAACCGATATCATATCAAATAATTTGTAGATTTCAATCCTATCAAAATTTACAATAATTTGACATACAAACTAATACTTTTAGCCAAATAGTCTGAGAGGTCATTCCATGTCTCAATAATTTGACATACAAACTAATACTTTTAGCCAAATAGTCTGAGAGGTCATTCCATGTCTCAGATTCAAACAATTTATCCCCAAGCTACAAAAATGACCATCAAAACTGTAACTGTTTATCTCAAACATAGAAATCTTTCAAATGCAATAGCACAGTGGAATCAAGCAAAGTATTATAATTGTCGCCAAAAAGTCTATAGCAGCAAGCTCGGAGAAATTATACCTGCAGTTGCGGTTCTGATGCTGCTCGGGATATGCGGCTTGATTTATCGAATTAAGGCTTAAATATGCCTATTTTGATCCATAAACAATTTCTTCTTGTTCCATGGCCATGAGAGGCATGCCCTCCATGTAAAGTTGAGAATGAGAGATAGCTAGAATGAATGAAGAGTGGATTAGCGCACAAGCAGGAGCAACAGTACTCTGGCTCAAGCGGTCGCGATCTATCCGGCTAGGGTTAGTATCTCTAATTTTGGTCAAATTCTAAGAATTTTAAGGGCTTTCTACATAAGAATCACTTAAAATATTATAAATAATATTTCAAACACTTAAATTTTAAATATAACATTCAATCATTCAAAATTTTAAATCTAACAGATTTTATGTACTTGCATATCTAACACCCAAGCTTTAATATTTATGATTATTATAATGTATTTTACTTATAAGAAGTTGATAAAAATAATATTTTTTAGGTACTGTTAAAGAATGAAATGTAATGCTCATAAATATAAAAGTTTAGGTGTTAGATATGTAAATATATAAGAATTGTGTGGTATGGATGTAAATGTCTCCAGAAAATCTCTTGTAAGTTATATTTTAGTATTACAAATTATTTTTTCTTCCCAATAGTGTATATACAAATTAATTGTACTATAATTTAACCATATCTTCTACTTTATAGACATAACTGAATTTATAAATTTTTAATCTAATTTAGTTTAATTCATTAGATATAGTATAAATTTCAATAAGGACAAGTTTTAATCTACATATCTACTTATTTATTTGATATTTTATTGTGTCTAGAATTTATAAATCTTCAATAATATGAATGTTTTTGATATATCAACAAATTTCTCTCGTCAAAATCGAATCTAGATGTATGACATGAATGTCGATCGAGACAATTTTTTGAGTAAAAAATGTTTAAACCTCAATTAAAAATAACCAATGAAAGGAATTATAATTATTCAGAACTCTAATTTCAACAAACTTACAGTTATTGGTTAATGTGGAGACTCGATCCACCGCAATTTAATTTGCTTCCTAATTAAGAATCTAACATACATTCCCACCTACCGCTCACTTACCACACCCTCATACCGCTCTCTTAGTTTCTATAAATAACATCTTATAGCTCGTCATGAAGTCAAGCAAGGTCAAGTCAAGTCCTCTGAGAGAGAAAGAGATGAAGAGATTGAGAGAGAGGGAGAAAAAAAATAGAGATTTTATTGTAAACGTTGAGGTGCTCGACTATGTAATTCCTCGAAGTAATAAAATCATCTGCAGCTTCGTGGATGTAGGCAATTTTTTCGAACCACGTAAAATCTGTGTTTAGCTCTGATGTTTTTTTGCGTGCAATTTTTCTCGTTCCATTTTTCACTTTATTGTCGTCGTTTTTCACAACAATTGGTATCAGAGTTTTGGTTCAGATCTAAGGAAGAACGAAGGATGGAGAAGAAGTGATGACATCAGTGATCGAGAAGTTTAATGACACAAATTTTGCTTACTGCATGATGTAGATAGAGGACAATCTCTATGGGAAGAAACTTAATCTTCCATTACTAGGAAAGCGACCGAAAAAGATGGACGAGGAGGAATGAAATCTGTTGGATCGACAAATTCTGGGGGTTATTCGATTAACACTGTCGAGATCGGTTGCCCACAACGTATTAAAAAGAGGACTACTGCAGATCTCATGGCGACTTTATCAGATATGTATGAAAAGCCATCGGCAAATAACAATGTGCACTTAGTGAAAAATTATTCAACTTGAAGATGGCGGAAGGTGTGTCTGTTGCTCTACACCCGAATGATTTCAATACTATCACAAATCAATTGTCCTCTATTGAAATTGATTTTGATGATGAGATATGTGCGCTGATATTGTTGGCTTCATTGTCAAATAACTGACAAGTCATGAGGATGACAGTTAGCAGATCTGCATGTAAATCTAAGTTGACATATGATAATATTCGTGATTTTATTTTAACTGAGGAGGTGCGCATAAAGGATTTTGACCAGGCTTCGTGTTCAAGTTTGGCGCTGAATGTTGATTCCAGAGGGAGATCACATGGCAGAAACTCAAACAAAGAAAGAGCAAAATCAAAGTATGGTCAGTAGGCAAACTGCTGGAATTGTGACAAGGCTTGCAACATAAAAAGGAACTTCAGGAATCCTAAGAAGAAGGAAAATGAGGGCACTAATATTGTAACTGAAGAAATACAGGATGCACTATTGTTGGCAGTTCATAGGTCTGTTGATGACTAGATACTGGATTCAATGGCTTCCTTCCATACATCTTCCCATCGGGAGTTAATGCAAAATTATATTGCAGGTAACTTTAGGAATGTATATATGGCTGATGGAAAAGCTTTGTATGTGGTGGGGATGAGAGACGTTGATATTGCACTCTCTAATAAAAGCAAATGGACTTTGTAAAAGTTCGGACATGTTCCTGAGTTGAAGAAAAACCTCATCTCTGTTGGGCAGCTCAATGAGAGTGGTCATTCGGTGGTGTTCTCAGATAGCACTTGGAAGGTTACCAAATGAGCATTAGTACTGGCTCAGGGTAAGAAAACTGACAAACTATATATGACTACAAGTTTACTCAGGCGTGGACACATGAGTCAAAGGTGCATTATGGGGAAACAGAAGAAGGTCAATTTCCTGAAAGGTGGCAGAGTGCCAAATACAGGAAAATCGGACTTTGTACATACAAATGGTGGAGAACCACAGAGCTATGAAGAAATCTTGCAAGATGAGAATTAGAGCAAATGGGAGCTGACCAAGAAGGAGGAGACAGATTCCTTACTAGGGAATCATACTTGGGAGCTGACAGAACTTCTACCAAGAAAGAAGGCATTACACAACAAGTAGGACTACAGGGTGATGACTGCGCTTGGTGGCAGTAAGAAGTAAGAGACCGTACTTGTTGAAAATGGCTTTCAGTAGGGGTAGGGTATTGCTTATGCAGTGGGAGTTGCAAGCAGATACATGAGTAACATAGAAAAGAACTTGGTGATCCAAGGCTACGTTGATGGCAATATGTCAGCTGAGGGTATTACTCATGAGAAGTTGAAGTTGTGCTCGACTTCAGCTGATCTTCTGACATAAAGACGAGGCTTTGAGTAGCAAAGGTGGAGCATATCATGTTTGAGGAAAAAGGTCGATACAACTAGTAGATGATGTAGCCAGTAGGTGGTGCAATCAGCGTCTCAGTCTCCAAGTTGGAGAATTTTTGGTTAATGTGGAGACCCGGTCCATCACAATTTAATTAGTTTTCTAATTAAGAATCTCACATATCGCTCACCTACGACACCGACATACCGCTCACCTACCTCCCACCCACCGCTCTCCTAGTTTCTATAAATAGCCTCTTATGGCTTGTCATGAAGCCAAGCAAGGTCAAGTCAAGTCCTCTAAGAGAGAAAGAGAGGAAGGGAGAGAGAGGAAAGGAGAGAAGAAAATAAAGATTTTCTTGTAAATGTCGAGGGACTCGACGGTATAATTCCTCGAATAAATAAAATTTTTTGCATTTCCGTGGACGTAGGCAAATTTATCGAACCACGTAAATCTATGTGTCGCTCTGGTGTTTTTTCGCGTGCAATTTTTCTAGTTTTATTTTTCACTTTATTGTTGTCGTTTTTCACAACAAAGTCAAAATAACCAGCTCGACTAGACAGACTGAATGATGTCAAAGTTTGTCCAATTTGAATCAAATCAAACCAGGACTAAGCCTTTAAATTACTTTTGGAACATTGCAGTGCATAATGAAAGTCAAATGAATTTCAAATATGACAAGCTTATAGTTAAATCGAGCGTCTTGCAAAATGAATTCAACAAGACTAAGATCAGTCAATTTTGATATCATTAAAGCATTTAAATGTCCACAAAACATCATCTGATCAGGGACACTTCCCTAGTGCGTTTGATCAAAATGGTATGAATTCCTACCTTATTTGCTACATAGGCTTTATAAAAAGAACCATCCCCCTTCTCTTTAGAGGGGACCTAGACCTAAAGCTAAAAGAAACCTGAAGCTTGGAAAAGAATGAGTTGAAGCTTAGCATCATTTCTGCACCAAAGACCAGACAAATTTCTCTTGCTCCTACAATCACTTATTATTGTCAACCACAACCTAACAACCATCGTTTACCATCGCTGACTGCCTCATATTGTTGACCACCATCAACCACCCTCATACTCTTTATAGACAAGTCCCTTTTGGAGTCATAACGTGCGTTACGGAATCCCAACAAATGTTGTAGAATAGTGAAGCACATGATGGAGCAATGTCTTGCAATACACTACCCAACAACACACTCTGAAGACGGTGCAAACAAAACACTCCAAATACGGTGCAACAACCTGTTGATGGTGCTACAGTGTGATCCACAAATGGTACAAAGAAACCTCCCAAAGACGGTGTAACCATGGCTATCAAAAAGCTTGTTATTCGTGAACAGTTCGTGTTCAGCTTGTACAGTAGCGTGTTCGATTGGTTCGTTAAGCAAGCAAGCCGAAAAAAAAAAATTTTTAGCTCTATTTATAAATGAGTCGAACACAACCAAAGATTTGTTCTTTCGTGTTCCACTTATTTTAACTCGAAATAAATTAATAATTAAATAATAATATATATTCATGCCATTTTTATATTAAATTTTTATAATATTTTTAAGAAAAATGCATATAAGAGATTTATATGAAAAAGTAAAATTTAGGTGCTAGAAATGTACTAGATGGGAATTGGTTGACATGTATTTAAATGCCCAAAAGAAAAAAAAATAATCCCAAGCCTGATCTTATCTCACGGTAAGGCTGTCAAAAAAGCTCTTTTCTAAAACAACTCGTGTTCGAATCGTTTGTTAAATTAAACGAGCCAAACACAAATAAGCTTTGAGCTTGTTGAAGCTCTGGCACATTTACACTGCTATGTGTAATAATGCACCCTAAAAAAGGTAATTTTCTACTGACTCCTAAAGCTCTTTCCTCATAGATCATCGTTACGACATACGTGATCAATTACTACCTGCGCTGACTATAACTCATATAGCTCACAACTCTTGCTTTTACAGCTAATGGACATCATCACAGCTAACCACTACGACCTACGTGGCTCACAACACATGCAACTCCTGACTGCAGCTCTTGCAACCTACAAACATCATTGCATCTCACCACTACAAATTATATGACCAACTATGACCTACATGATCTAAAGTTCGTACAGATCCTGACTCCAACCTCTACAACATATAAACGTCATCACAGCTCACAATTACAGCTTACATGGCCAACTACACCCTACAAAACCCACAATTTATATAGCTTATAACTCCGGCCTTTGTGGTTTACCAACATTATCACAACTCATCACTAAAGCATATGTGACCAACTACAACATGTGTGGCTCGCAACTCTTCGAGCTTCCTACACAACCTTTGTGGTCAACAAATGTTCGTGATGCTTGTGAAGCAACCATCTGCGACCCACAGACCCAATTACTACCATGGTTTTCAATTGTGACTTATAAAAAAAAATTGGCGCTACAATCACTGTCTACAATATTATTGAGGAAATACAACCTCCATAACAATCAACTACGACCCTTGCAGCTCGCTATCACAAAGATGACCACATTCATTAATCCAACTACAACAACTATTTATGAACTATTGTTGTACAATTACAATTTTCAAATTTGTAATTTCATCTTCCCTAATTCAAGAGTGACTTCGTTGTATGGTGCATGCCTTATGTTCTATAAAGACCAGTTCCGTTTCGGCCTTCGATTACTGCTATGTACTGAGTTGTGCTTTGCCATCGCGAGTTACAGGGTCATTCTGGGGCAAATGAAGTCCTATACTATTACGAGGCCATTCGATTGAGGTTTTTATGTTTTTCATTGTGAATTGACGCATGTGAACAACTCAAACAATTAAAACACGAGAACAGAAGCTTGCTAGCCCATAGGCGATGGTTCTTAGCGCCTTAGCTAGCAGAGACAATCTGACGCCTACCTTTTACTCGTTCAAGTCCTGATGCAAGGGTTTTTAGTGCACGGGCTTCTGTATCTAGCATGCAGGTGCTTAGGTCGCGATGCCTCTGAGCCACCAACCCAGCGCCTACCTTCCATCATCTCTAGATTATAGATCGACATGAATCCTCTAAAATATATCTTAAATACCATGAAAAATATTAAAATAAAGTAAAAATAATATATATATATATATATATAT
>JXCR01134073.1:42799-114337 GCA_002079205.1 Phalaenopsis hybrid cultivar | reverse complement strand
TATATATATATATATATATATATAGACACACACACACATCAATAATGTCTTACCTTGCATTGTGAGGGTGTATAACCAACTTGGAGCGAAGATTAAATATATCAAAACTTTACGCTAAAACTCTCTGTGATTCAAACAAACATCAAAATTTTAAAGATTATTGCAAATGAAAGCAACAAAGACTTGATGTGAATCAAAGAGTACAATCTATAAATTTATGAAAGATTTATATTCTTATCAGACGATTCTTATGTATTTACAAATCTACTCAAGAAAAGGAAGTATTTCTTTTTTTTAAATTAAAATCGTAAAAATTCTTATGTGATATGAAAAATTTAGGTGGTACATATAAATGTATAATTAGTGTTAGGTATGACTCATATGTCAGGAATTTGGAGTCTCTTGAATTTGGAGAAGTGTGTCTCTTGGTGTGAAGAGGTATGTCTCTTGGATTTGTGAGTTGGGGGGAGCGAGGGCGTGTTTGTAATTATCTGTGAGTTTTATCTATAAATATATGTGTAATCTTATGAGTGTGTAACTCCCCGTCTGAAATAGTGAAATTCGCCGCTCGCTCTTGATTATGTAGGCACAATGCCGAACCTTGTTAAATCTCTGCATTCTTCTGGTTTTGTGTCGATTATGTGTTTTTCTTCGCCCTAAATTTCACAACAATTGGGTATTAGATATGTAATTACATAGGAGGAATTGAGTGGTATGTATGCAATATCCATAAATTTATTTGTATAATATAATTCTAAGTAATCACCAAAACAATAATACGCTACATGCATCTCAAAGTAATAGTTATTGGTCTATGGGTTTGGGGAGTTGAAAAGTAAAGCCTTGATTTAAGATTGGTAGTTGGAGCAATATTGAATGCATGTATTATAGTACAGAAATGCTAATCAAATCGAATGATAAGTTATTTTTCAATTGGGTGAAAATAAAGTCTTACCGGTATTAATTTATCATAACAGAAGAAAAAAAAAGTGAAGAAATATTCCTACTTAAGTAGTATTTAAATTTAAATATATTATTAAAATTCAAATTTAATAACTCAGTACAAAAAAAATAACAATCTATAACTATTTCGAGATTATATAGGGGTGTAAACGAGCCGAACACGAGCAGGCCCAGACTCAGCTCTTATTCAGCTCGTTTATATTTCAAGCTAAAAAAATATGTTTGTTTCATGATAAAGAGTCGTTTTGACACCCCTAATCTCGTAGTGATAAGATGTGAAGGGTTGGGTGCAAGATTTAAAAATTATTGTTTATATTAAAACATCATTTGAATCTAATTTAATATTTTTTATTCTATTTTTTTAATTAATACTTTTAATTCATTATAAATCTTTATAGCCTTCTAGTCAACTAAATTTTTTAATTGTATTGCTCATTAATATATATATAATTGATGAGTAGTACTTCGAGTCAAAATGAGTCAAACACAAATGAACAAATTTTTGTTTATGTTTGACTCATTCGCTAAGTNATATATATATATATATATATATAATCTCATAAAGTACGAAACATGTATTGTAAATGCATAAGAATGTATGTAATTTCCCAATTTATAAAAATACCTTGTCACTTTCCAAATAACATCTCATTATGAATTAAATTCACTTCATACTATTCAAACGCAAAATTTTCAACAAAAATATAGGAAATAATAAATGCAATTCAGCCAAGATCAGCGAACAACCATGAGTTGTCACTTCGAAAGCATGTAATGATGGAGATCGGGAAGAAGGAGATCGAAAAGGTTGGCTATGATGGGAAGTAGAAAACAGAGGGAGATAGACGTTAGACGTTGGACAGCTGTGGGTCGTCATGTCCAGCAGGATTCTCTGTTCATCAGAATAATTGCCAAAACCTGTTGTGCATCAATAAACCAGCACCTACAACTCAGCTTTTCTGTGTGCTGCTCCAATAGGATACAGAAATTTTTAAAGACTTTGAGATTTATATACAAAGATACAGAGAGAAAGGGGGGATGCAGAAAGGTGACATGTCAGGAGTCATTTGGAGAAGTAAAATGAACCTAATTTTGATCTGAAGAAAAGATATTGATGGGGTGGAAAGGTAGGTAGGGCTTCAGGTTTCAGAACGCGTGCATGCATGCAGATGAACGGAGATGAAGGTAGGTTACGTAATTTGTCTACGGTGGTGGTTTGCAGTTCAGGACCAAGGACTCTTGGTTACTGATGCAACAATATTCACTTGTAATTGCAGTAAAGAAACTTGAATATAAAGCATAACAAGTAAAAAATTTAAGTATAATTTTTAGATTATAGTTATATTATTTGATATAGATATATATATATAAGAATGGTTAAGCTAAATGCTTTTAGTTTAGTGTTAAGTATGATTTAAGCTGTTTTTTGTTTAGTTTAGTATGTTTAAACACACAATTAATGATAAAGATGATTAAAAAACAAGCTTAAAAATTTAACTAATAATATGCATCTTTATGTTTTAGAAAATAATTATCTTTTCTCTAGTGGATGCCATTAATTTTGACAATGACACCAGTTTTTGTTTAAGCTTTAATGCATCAACATGAGAGAATATGTTAAATTTTAAATTCATTTTATCAATACTAATATATGAACAGATTGTTAAATTATATGATATATTATTTTTAAAATTTATTGAGCTATAATATATCACAGGTGAAAAGCATAGTGTCAGTACAATTCACATTTCTTTTTCTCTATTAAATGTGGATCATCTGTGTCTCTCTCTTCCTCTAATGTTCTATTGGTGCCCCAAAAAATCATATTAAAATTAAAATAGTGCTATTTCTTATGTGATGTAAAATATTTTGAGTGATTTAAATGTGAAAAACGTTTAAATTTAAGTACTACATACCAAGTAAAAACATAGCAATCATGTGATATGTATGTAAATTATGTAAATATCAATTTGACATATTCTTATCAATATGAAGGAGGGGGTATTTTTTTAAAATGACAAGCTTTAACCGACAATTAATGATATTAAAGAAGCCCTGTACTATGATATTCCTGATGTTTGTTGGGTGGGGCGGAACCAGCTTATATGTTTAGGAAAGAAAAAATTTGTGTGCGTAAGATGTACGCAGCATTACGTATGTCAGTACACTGCATACGTCAATAACCTACAAATACGATACAGAGAGGGTATTGGGGGTTATATCCGTGTTATACCCTCTGTAACCTTCATGTAACCTACCGTAACTTACAAATATATGAAAACATAAGCGTGAAACTTACTAGAAGGTACAAGTAGGTTACAGAAAGGTTACATGGGGTATAATGCGGATATAACCTTCCAATACCCTCTCTGTAACCTATTAATGTATACAACGCTGCGTACATCTTACGTACATAATTTTTTTCCTTTTAGGAGAGGGGGGGCGCAAATTATTAAAATGGTTATACCATACCTGAGGACAACTGTCCGCACACCCGCCCTCCTTACACAACCCTTATATAAAAAAAAGAGAAGTTTTAGTTGAAAAACTGCAAAATTGCTAAAGGGAGTTCTACTCCATCTGAGGTATAAAAAATTACTTTTTTTGTTGAAAAATTTGCAAATTGTTCCATCCGATGGATTGTAAGTTCACTTACTATCACCGAACAATATGGACAAAATATAAGTTTGAAGTTGGCGAAATATACATGTATTCTCTATGTAATTAAATGACTAGCTATTAATAGACTAGCCAAACACAATATCATATATGCTACAACAAACATTTATCAAATTTTGCTTTATCACTTCAATTATATAGCCTAAAGGGGTGTTCGGCTGCACATTGATTTTACGTTAAATAGGATCTGTTAAATCAGTAAAAGAACAGATTTATTAGATGGAGATGGACGACGGAGTGAATCCTTAAATCTGGCCCATAGTTGGATTTAGCAAATTTGGATTTTGGGATGGAATGCGTTAAATAGAGCCGGAATGTTCAAATTTTTTTTAACAAATCATTAAATTCAAGTTGCATGTTTTTGATGTTTGGTTGCATTTACCTTAAATTCATATCTAAATCCTATTTAAACAATGCTATTAAATACGTTTAAACATTTCTTTTTCTTATATCCAAATTTCTGCGCATATATATAGAATGTTAGAGGCTGGGTCAAAGATACATGAAATCATTTACTGCCACAATAAATTTTCAAGTAATATAGTAAATTTGAGAGCTTTTTGTTTTTTTTTTTCTTTTCTTCTTCTCACTGAAACATTCTCATGCTTTTTTTGCGGCATTTAGTATATATCAAAATTCATATGACTTCGAATATGTAACACCTAAGCCTTAATTTTTAGATTTATATCACTAAACTCATCATATCATATAGAAAATATCGCTATCTTTGAAACCAACCCAACTTGACTTACATGATATGAGGCTAACTTTTCATTAGGAATAATTATTTCTCCTCTTTCACTCTTCTAGCCAATGGAAGCCGCAGTTCCATTTTATTTAAAGTTTAAAATACTTATTTCTTAATATTTAATTTAGTACACTATATATAAGTTTAATAGAGTAATTAAGGAAGTTAATGCTAAATAGTGAGGGTAGGGTAGGTCCTCCAAACCCTAAAACAAAAATCATCATCATCATAAACATATTTATTAACTCTGGATACTGTATCCAAACGAGTGCAAGTCAACATAGAGAACCCTACTCCTCTCTCTTTCTATATTTGGCTCTTCCTTGGTTGTTCCTCCGGTTTGCGTGACAAGGAAGACAAGAGATGTGTTGTATATTTGGTGATGTGTAAGTAACATAACCCATCAACTGCACACCACTGCATGCACCCTCTCTCTCTCTCTCTCTATAGTGCTTCTGCTATTCTTCAAAGTCTAAACCCTAACAGTCCCCCATTCCTTGCTATTTGTTCGCATGTAATAAATATTTATCAATGTATTTATTGCTTTTCCTATTCTAAAGATTGGCTGTATCTCTTTCCTGTTTGCAGGTGCAGAAGCGCACAATTGGGAATGTCAGGTATAGACCTCGAGGTCTCCCATGTTTACATAAAATATATCATAGGTTTATTTGGTTAGCTGACAAATGTTAATTTAAGCATAATATTTACGTACAAAATCATAAATGACATGATGCCTTTTTAGTCCTAAAATTTTCTTAATTACAAAATCAGCATCCACACATTTCATATTTAAATAGAAAATTCATGAACTGGCTTGTGTGATTTATAAAAATAATTAAAATTTTAACAAATGAGAATATATAAAAATGATATATATATAACTTTTTTAGATTTAAGAGATATCATTATAACTAAAATTAGCTGAATATTTTTGTGACTTGAATATAGAAAATATGAATGCTAAACGTCATGTTGCCCCACTGCTCATCAAGCTTTGGAAAACACGCCCTTATTTTAATTTTCTGAAAACTTTTTGAAGGAACAAAAAATATTTTATGATATAAAAATATAAATAGAATGGTTTGAAAGGCTGAGCATCTGCTAATTTTACTTCATGTATTATTCCTTTATAGATTTACTTTTAAATCAAAAGACAAATTTAACTCATGTTTATAATCCATTCCACATCATAATTTAACATGACATAAAAAGCCTACTCAAATTTTTTTTTTTTTTAGACCATATTCGAGTGTCAGAACTCATCTGATAATTTATGTATCGTAAAAGAAACATCTTTTTCTTATTCTTTAGTTATTTGGGCACAATATGCAAATATGCAATTAAGTGGTACGTATATGAAACATGAAAGAAAACATCGTTCTATATATAAATATATCCAAAAACCCACAACTTTTACTTCACCTCAACTACATGTCATTTTTATTGCCTTCTCTGCTTATGACAACAGAGAGCATATTCTGCAGCACTTGTCTTTCTCCTTCTTCTCTAGTTCATCACATTCCTTCTTACTGCTGGAGATGGTGGAACATTGCATGGTGTTTGCCTTTTGAGTTGAAGCATCATAAGAAGAGAATGAAGTATCACAGGAGACAACATATTTGGATATGGTGCTATCTTTACTGAGCTTTTTTTTTTCATTCTTTTTATTATCCTTCTCCCTCACTATATCTCGTGTCAACTTTCTTGACCTTGCAAGACTTATTAAACGGAAAATGTCGTCCTTGGCCGCCCTCTATTCCGTTTATATTTACTTGCATTGTTTACATCTCCTTCAGTCTTCTCTTCTTTTTTCTGTCCATCTATCCCTCCAGAGCTAATTGTTGATTTTATTGCTTAGATTGAGATGTAAAAGTGGTTATTGTGTGTATAATATTTTGAGAAATATAAATCTAATTATTAAAAATATATAATTTTATATTACAGTTTCTTAGCATTTCTGTTATCTAGTTTACATATATATCAAGAATCTTTAGCTGTTAGAATCATCTTATATCTGAATTTGCTGTGTGCAGCTGAATTTGAATATCATTGAGTTGATGAAAATTTGTAAATTAATTCCAGTAAAATTTTCTTTTAGTTTTCCCTTGATATTAATTTTCTCTGAACATGGTTGATGGTTTCAGTGAGCTCTGTTTATGAGTTGTAGATTGTATTTTTAACTTCAGCTAATGGTTAGATTTTTGAAAGGCAGTAATTTTCTTCAGCTTTTTGCTTCTGCCGTTGATATTGGTTATACAGACCATAAACCTAAGCAATATATGAGCATTGTTTATGTGATTTATTGTAAGTTTTTTTTTGTAAGGAATACCTTTAAGATATTCCTGAAGTCAGTCTCAAAGTTGTGCAAGACAGTGCTATTGGAAATGCATAAATTTTGATGAAAAAAGTATGAAAATGATGTTTTTTATCGAGGTTCGTAATGTAAATGTACAGTTTTAAGTACAATTATCACGTCGATGTAATATAATGAAAATTGAGATGTTTTTTCAGCTCCACAGGTTCTTAACTATCGTAGAAATTATGCTCATCTTAGTAATCACTACGGGAAAACGCTGAATTTTTAAGTGTGTTTCATAACAACCAAATCACATGAAACTTTCAGTACTGAATTTGAAAAGCAATATGATTCAGAACAAAATAGATCTAGACAATCAACATCTCAAAGACTTAAGAATTTTGTTGTGTTATTGAGTGATCGAATCAAATTAACAAATATGATTAAATAGTTTAAAAGCCGGAAAAAAAAATATAAAGCGCATATCAGTAATTGGCATCTCAGATTCATATTCTCAATACCTGGAACAATTCTTGGAGGGCTTGGCTATATGTATGGAGCTCCAATACAATGCCTGCGGCAAAATTAACAATGCTAATATACTGAATGGAAATCCCTAAAACTTGTATTATTTTCTCTTAATTTAGTTACAGGGTTAAAACCCTATAGCAAAAGCGTTCAGTGTCAACCTAATCAACCCTCATTAATTAAATGCCAAAATAATTATGAAGAAATTGATATTCCATTAAGTGTCTAATTATCAAGAAATTGATATTTCTTTGAATTTCTATCATCCTACACAGATCTTAAGACGTAACATATATCAAAATAATTTTTTGAACAAAGAATATTAAAACTTAAATCAAAAGGCATTAGACTTCCACAAACTTATAGTAAAACTAATCAGCTCGAAGAGAGAGACCTAGCGATAGTAAAATCGGTTCAATTGAGTTAAATCAAGCTCAAATCAAGCAAATTAAATAAATATTGAAAGTTTTTCAGACATTTTGAAGGTTAAATGGATTTTGAATTTGACGAGCTTAAGATTGAATCAAGGCTCAGGACAAGATGAATCTAAAAAACCATGATCCGTCAATTTTAACATTATAAACTCAAATATTCATCAAATGCCATCTCATTGAAAGAATCTATTCGGATTATTTGATCAGAGTTTAGATTCTTTCTTTAATTGTAACTAGATTTTGTAAATAGAGCTTTATCCTCTCAAAAGAAGGGATCTTGAGCTTGAAGCATAGAGAAAATTGAAGCTTGAAAGAGTTGGAGTTCAACATCACACAACAACACCTACGTTTCAGCAAATGCCTCTTGCTCTTGCTGCTACTAATCATTACCAGCCACCGTCAACGCGAGTCGTCGTCAATCTCCATTAGCTTTTGTTCACTCCTTTGCGATGAAGCACTGTACAAAACCATCGTCAACATTCAAGCATCGTGCTGACTTTAAAAATAGTGCATTGATGCCCCGACTATTGGTCCTCCTTGTGACAGCTCCCAACCACAGAGCTACCTGCAACAGTTAGTTTGTAGTGAGTTTCTTCAACTGAGCAAAACCCCGCGGTTTTTTTCTTTTTGAGTTTTTCACATAAAAATTTTCTAATGATTCTGCTCGTCATTTCTATTAATAGGGTATATGTCGAGTTCTCATGCAACGCTAAGATGCAACCATCATTCTGGCATCGTGTTGACCTTGAAGACAGTGCATTGAAGCTCCCACTATCAGTTCTCCTTGTGACATCTCTCTACCGAGTTACAAGTCTTTCATCCTTCCACGCATCAACATTGTAACTAGAAAGATTGTGCAATCTTTTCGTGCCTACGGGACAAGGGACTCCGCTTGTAACACTTATAGTGAATTTCTTCAACTATGCTAGACCTGATAGTTTTTCTTTGCCGAATTTAAAAATCTTCTAATGATTCCATCATTTTCTATTATTTGAGTGTGCGTTGAGTTCTCATGCAATCCTAAAACATTAATTACTCTATCACCGTGAATTCTCTTTCACACTTCAAAGCTCTTGCATGATTTTTTTTAATCTCATTATAACTTTTCCTGAGTGGTATTGAATTCTTTCACTCCATTTCTTTTATTATCATTTTTTTTCTTTTTGGGTCTCTTTTTTTTTAAATTCGTTTGATATGAATGTTTATTGAATATTAATAATAACAAAGGGTAAAAAATAATATCAACCAACAAAATGTTCGGTAGCGAGGAGCATGAAGATTAGAATCAAGATTACACTGAAGAGCTATACATGAATAAAAGTCATTCCAAAATGATTTAACTAGAATATGTTTAACATTAGATGTAAAGTTTGAAGAATATAGAAGATTAATAAGGGATTTCAACAATGTTGACCCTCAACCTCAGAACTTAAATAATGACAATAATATTACATAGAAATTGAGCAAATATGTAAAATAGCAATTTGAAAAATAAGTTCAAAGACAAGTAGTAATAAGTTTTTATGGGATTATTCAGTGCTGGAAAAAATGTTTAATCATCAATCCATTATCTCATTCATAATAATAATAATAATAATAAATACTAAAATAGTTGAAATTTACAGTAATTGTAATGGCGACGAAAATTGACCTTAGATGCTTAAAAAATAATACATTTACATTCTGCACCCTACAAGCTCGTTAAGCTACGCCGCACGCCTTACGAGAGCTCCTCAGAAGCTTATGACTGCTCCAAATAGCCAAATTTATCTCAATAAATTTCAAATATCATTCGAAGGTGACGAAGGAGAGAAGCATACAAATAGTCTTATATGACGAATAAATCATGTAAGACATTCTGCTTACTTTCTTAATGTAAGTTCTGCAATCACAGTACAATACATGTCCTTTACAATGGATCGAAATATTGAACGGTGCTTCTCTTTTCATGTTGTTTGCAGCATGAGGACAAGAAACCAGTCCAAAATATCTTGTGAGTTTGAACCCATGGATTTTACCTATTGATTCCAGAAATAAAAAAGATATTTTGATATAAATTTTGCATAAGATTTAGGAACATGATGAACTATGTTTGATTTTTTTTTTCTGTTGAATTTGTGAACCACAGAAGGTATTGGTGGAATGTCTATGAATTTATAAGGTGCTGCTCTATGTGACTTTGCTTGTATTAAGCATTAGATGAGAAAAGAGGACGGGGATATAATTCATATATACATATATATACATATCAATATGTGTGTGTGTGTGTGTATCTGAAATGAATAGCCAAATGCTATTATACGAGCCTCCAATTACTCCTAATGTGTTAAACAAATCGAGTACTATCTCCTTGGGGCAAACTGTGTCAGAGGGGATTTGAACCCATGACCTGAAGAGTCTTATACCGTGGATGCCAACCAACAGGACGGAGTACATATATATTACATCGGGTTCAAAGTTTCTAATGTAGTAATTTGGTAGTTTGTCTTTCTTTCACCTTTGAAGTGAACAAGTTAATTCTATGCACATAGGCTAGTCGTATTGTACATTAGAAACATATCTGCACAAAACAAGAGGAGATCCAACGGACAAAAGAATAAAAAAGTACATCTATGAGGCGGAAGAACAAGTGCCACAAGCAGAATACCAAGCACGCACAAGCAAAAGACCAAGGGTTTACAGTTGGAAGACCAATGTTCCACTAGCGGGAAACTAAAGGTCTATTAGCATAATACCAAATGACTTACTTGACTAAGTACAACCCCCCAAACCAAGCGCACACAGGCAAAAGACCAAGAATTCACAGTTCGAAGACCAAGGGTCCACCAATGGGAAACTAAAGATCCATTAGCATAATGCCAAAGGATCCCTGACAGGTAACATGCCATCCAAACCAAAGACCAATGTCAAACAAACTGAGCAGAGGCATCAACGAGTCTCTCGCCATAAGCCAACTCAAAGGAAAAGCCCACCAGCCAGTCTCTTGCCATAACATGCAAAGGAACATACCGAAGCATCCCTTTGTCAAGAAGTTTGCCACTTATTAGATTTAAGTGATTTATCCCTACGCAATAATCTAACCTTACTCTATTGTTAGAGGTTCCTCATCCATGGATTAATACTTGATAACCAAACTAGCATAACCGACCGATCAAATCAAATATGGCCAATTCTAAGACTGTCCAAGGCCGATCAACAAGCCCAATTCAAAACAATTAGACAAGTTGGTTTAACCGAGCCTTGGCTAACTTATCTCAGCTGACTGAGTCATTTTGTAGTCGAACTAAAGGCCTATACTTGTAAAATACTTTATATATCATATAATACTCTCATCAAAGCTGAGGCAAATATGTAATTTCATATATTGTAATGTTCCTCTATAAATAGGAGCATTATTTTCTTAGAAAATACTAATCAAGAATTCATATTATTGTACATTCACGTAGACCACCCTCTCTATTTTTCTCTCTCTTTCATGTCCCTCTATTCTTTGGATGTGATTCAAGAACATGTTCGGATTCAACAAGTACATTTATCTATAATTTCACATTTCCTAAAGGATAATATTATAAGACATTTGGAAGAAAATGGTGAAGTAATAATCGAGATAATTCTTACTGCAGCCGAAAATTATTGTTAAGAAAACTGGAATAGAGGGTTTGGAAATGAAAACACAATGACATGAAAGATTTTCTCGAAAATTGCCCTCAAGAATAGTAAAACAAAAATTTCCGTTTAATTAGAGAAGATTTATGTCAGACCAAATAATTATTATCATTTTTCTTAGCCAGAGAAGCTTCACCATAAATTTTTCGTACAACTTTGGTCAAAATTTAAGTTACTTGAGCTAAGCGCTCCAAAGAAGAGTGTTTAAGCTAACTTAGCATTAGCGTTAATAAGCATTACCATTGCATTCGTTGTGATGTGGCATTCCTCAAATCATTAGCTAATATTATTAATTTATAATTATCTTAACTATCCTTCTCATAGATTAATTAAGTCATAGGTAATCAATACGCTTAAGTTGGTATTTTATGACTACACATAAATGAATTGGATTAATATATTCAATTTTTCTAGGTAATTTTGTGGATAGTTTTAGTATGAAAAGAGACCAATCTTACGCACCTCATGTATTAAAATCTTTCCAGATAGGTTTAGCCCTCTGCCCATTTTTTTTTTTCAGAGATTAAATACATACAAAATTTTTAATATGTTCACATAATTAACTTTAAATTTTGGGGGCCTTTGCCTACGTACCACCCAATTCATATGTATTCATATATCAAATGCCTACAACAACGACGACAACCTTTATCCCACTAAGTGGAGTCGGCTACAAGAATCCTTTTTTTATCCATTGTGTAATATTGAGTGTTATATTTTCATTTAATTATAATAAATTAAGATCATTTTTTATACAATTTGCTCAAGTCTTTCTAAGTCTATCTCTGTCTTGCTTAACATAAGTCAAATATAAAATATCTACTCTTCTAACCCGATCATCAGATACCAAACCATCTAAGACGACTCTGTCTAATTTTGTCTGCTACTGAAGCTACACCAACCCTATCACATATATATTCATTTCGCAAATTGTCTCCAAGTGTAAAGCCACTTATCCACCTAAGCTTCTCATCAGCAGTGACGATCCAACCACTTTTCAAGGAGCTATCACCAACCAAAAGAAAGAAAAATGGATGGGTGCAATGATTGAAGAGAAGAAGTCTTTGCAGAAAAATCGCACTTGGGAGCTAGTTCAGCTTTCTGAGGGAAAGAAGGCTATTGGTTGTAAGTGGGTGTACAAAAGAAAACCAACAGTATCAGAAAAAGAAGGGGAAAAGTTCAAGGCTCGATTGGTTGCAAAGAGATTTTCACAGCAGAATGGGATAGATTATGATGAATTTTTTTCTCATGTGGTCAGACATATTTCAATCAGGGCAGTGCTTACATTAGTAGTCATTTGAGATTTGCATTTGGAGCAGATGGATGTTAAAACTGCTTTCTTGCATTGTGATCTAGAGGAGCAGATTTACATGGAGCAGCCATAAGGGTTCACTCAACCTGGACAGGAGCATCTGATTTGCAGGTTAAATAAATCGTTGTATGGGTTGAAACAGTCTCCAAGACAATGGTACAAGCGGTTTGACACTTACAAGATTCAGATTGACTACATGCGATGTGAGTATGATTGTTGTGTTTATGTGAAGAGCCTTGATGATGATTCTATTATTTTTTTATTACTGTATGTTGATGATATACTGATTGCCAAAAAGAATATGAATGATGTTTATGGTTTGAAAACTTTATTGAGCCAGGAATTTGACATGAAAGACTTGGGTCCTACGAAGAAGATTCTTAGAATGAAGATTCATCGAGACAGAGACTCAAGAAAATTATGTTTATCTCAACGAGGCTATGTTAAGAAAGTGCTGGAAAGGTTTGCGATGAGCAAAGCAAAGCCTGTAAGCACTCCTTTGGCAAATCATTTTAAGCTTTCTTCAGAACAGTGTCCTAAGACTGATACATAAATCGAAGACATGACAAAGGTTCCATATGTCAGTGCAGTTGACTGCTTGATGTATGCAATTGTATGTACTCGTCCTGATTTGGCTCATGCTGTTAGTCAACTCTGCAAATACATGGTTAAACCTGGAAGACGACATTGGGAAACAGTCAAGTGGATTTTCAGGTATCTGAAGGGTACTGTGGGACATGAAATTATTTTTGGCAGTCAGCAGAATGATCCTTCAGTTGTGGGGTACGTTGATTCAAACTACGCAGATGATTTGGATGACAGAAGGTCTACAACTGGGTATGTGTTTACTCTTGATGGAGGACCTATATGTTGGAAATCAACAATTCAGTCTATTGTAAGATTATCTACAACTGAAGTTGAGTACATGACAGTAGCTGAAGCTACTAAAAAAGCCTTATGGCTTGTTGGGCTAGTAAAGGAACTGGGCGTTAAGCAAGGTGGAGTTCAGTTGCATTGTGACAGTCAGAATGCTATTTATCTGGCCAAGAACCAGGTGTACCATGCGAGAACCAAACACATTAATGTCAGGTATCACAAGATCAGAGAGTTGATTGCTTCTGGTGAGATACTGTTGCAGAAGGTTCATACTGATGAGAATGTAGCTGATATGTTGACTAAGCCAGTTACCATCAACAAGTTCTTGCATTGGTTGGACTTGTTGAATATCTGCAGTTGCTAGAGAAACATGGTGGCCTAACCCACTTCTGGTATGAAAGGAACTCCATGATGTATTTCTCCAAAGGAGCTGGATATTCGCCAATGTGGAGATTTGTTAGATATGGCTCATATACTATAAATGGACAGTGCTAAATCTAGAGCGGAACAGAGCGAAATATTCTGTCCAAATCAGAGGAGTTTCCTCATGTGGGTTAGGGGCGTGGTATAGGGGTAATTTGGTAATACATATTCTACCCAAGGTTTCTTTTTATATTCTTTTCTAGGGTTATAAATTAGGCTTGTATGTAACCTTAGAGATAATTCTTTAATCCCTGAATTCTGTACTTTTTCTCAATTGGTGAAAAGCCGCCGCTCTGCTCCCGAGGGCATAGGCATCTTTGCCGAACCTCGTTAAATCTTTGTGTTCTTCTGCATTTATGTCGTTCTTGTTTTTCTTCGCCCTAATTTCTCAACAGATTTATATTCCTTTGGCAAAACTTTACCTACAAAGTTTTACATATTCAAACCATACAAGTAATTCAGAAATGGATGATCACAATACCTCAAAGTATATAAATAAATTACAAAACTATTCTTCGAATTGGATGATCACGATAGCAACAAACATTAACATTAAAGGAAAAATAATTCAGAAATGAAATAACCTTCAATTTAAGAAGAAAAAATTCGCATTTTTTACCACATATATCTTGTATGCCTATAAAAATACATGCATTAGCAGGCAACCATATAAAAAGTGTCCCGCCGATGAATATCAACATTATGTTACAACTCAAAACTACAATCTTAGCCCCCAAAATAATAATAATAAATAATGATACTATCACTGTTGTAAACTGGATGTATAGTCTTTGATCATTAATATCTCACCACAAAACTTCTTAGGCACCTGCTCCAAATCACTCCCTTCCTGCCATGCCTGGCCTACCACCACTCCAGGACCAGCATGACGAATGTATATTACCAAATGGTCATTCAAAGGCCAGTGATGCTGCCCTGAAATTTTGACAGAAACATCAGCTCATAATTAATAACACATATCATTTTATCACTGCAAATGTACTATCTATGACCGCCAACCAAATTGAAAAGGGAAATTTGCATACATAGCACACTATTCTTATGTATTTGCATATCTCACACCTAAACTTTCATATTTACACGCATAACACACTTTGGTGCTTCAAACCTATGCATGAAAATGTGTATTTCACTTTTAAAAAGTGATAATTGTGCTATTTTGTTGTGATATTAGGGATTTGAGCTACATGTGTAAAAATGAAAGTTAGGTGAGATTTGTAAATACATAAGAATTATGTGCTAAGTATGTAAATGCCCCAAATGAAACTGCCATTGCTATTAGATTGAGTAAAAAGTTAATACTATACTAGGCATGGGAAAGCCTTCAGGAAATTCAGATAAGCCTAATAGTCCATCACCAAACTCATATGCCAGATCACAAGGCTGCTCCGTTGAAATTATCTCCGTAACTTGTCTAACAGTGAAGTACAATGGACCATAAAATTTTGATACTGTAGAAGGTAATAACCCACCTGAAAGCATGCAAATTTAATTATAATAAACAGAAATATATGTAAAACATACAATCAAGTTTAAGCTGTACAAAACATAGACATTCAGCAAAATTAAAACCTTTCTTAGGCCTCATTTGGTTGCATGAACAGAGTTTGAAAAATGGATAAGGTCTGCCAAGCCTATCATTTGTTTAAAATTCCATGCTGACTTTTAAGCTCTACAGGTAATCTTAAAATTCACCAAATATAAAAATTTCAATCTCACGCATGATGAGGGAAAGTGAAATCAGAAAATTATAATAAAAATTTTTAATTAACATACTACAAATTAAATGAGCCCTGGAATGTGGTGAAGGTAGATACAAGCAGCCCATTAAAATGGACTTCCCAGTGAAATACTGAACGTTCTCAAGAAGAAAATTAAAAAATAAGAAAGGAAAAAAAAGCAAGGCATGTAACCGCACAACATTTTTAAGTTGGTCAGAAAGCACGGCTAATTGTACTGTTTAAAAGGTTGCTGTGGAACACATCTCTAAAATTTTATCCAATGACAAAGAAATCAGATAATTTTTTCAATGGCGTGGCTGGGCCAAAGTAAAAGGTGCAGCTGAAGTAATCTTAGGATCAAATTTATCTAACTATGGTTTGATTGATAGTTAAATTCTACATATACTTGAAGCAAATTATAGCTGACAAGAGCCTCGGTGACTCATTACTTCAATCTGAGACTTTAGTTTGGCATAGTAGCAAGGGCATGCCCAGTTCCGCAGCGTGCTGCTTCATGGGCACTTCATGGGCAGCCCTCAGTTTTTTTTTCTTTTTCTTTTCTTTTCTTTCTTTTTGGCATTTACACGCATACCACCTAATTCCTATATATTTGAATATCTAACACCTAACCATTACTTTTTACATTTAGACCACCCAAATCTGTAGTGTTATATATTTACAAATTAAAGTTTAGGTGTTAGATATATAAATACATAGTAATTGAGTGGTATGTATGTTAAACTTCTTTTTTCTAAGAATTTCTTGGAAAGCGTCTCATCTGCCACGCTACAATGTTTGGCAGGGCCTGGCTTCATGCGTCGCCTTCTCTGCACGGAAGCTGCGCAGAAACTAGCCTCAAATGGGAATGTTTCATATATTCTGGCTCAACCTCACATGACTAATTATATAATATTCTCGGTTATTAATTCGAGAACGAAATCAGACAAAAAAGACCCTATAATCGGCATTTGATTGGAAACTGAATTAATTAATTGATTAATGAATAACATTAAGCTTTTCAATGAATTTTCAGCTCATCCTAACATTAAATGATAAAAACAAGCACACTATCTGCAAACATGAATGAACAAAAATTACATGTACTAAAAATTTTTATTTTGACACAATCTGTAAATTGTGAAAATTATGTTAATTATAAGGATAATAGATCCATAAAAAATTTACCCAGATTGCACCTCATTAAAACTAACCATGAATGGCATCATAGTCTAAGCATAATGTCACACCCCGCCATCTTCAAGAATAATTGACAAGCTAATCATGGGAAATGAAGATTCTAGAGAAAATCAGAATGTAAAGAGCAATTTAAGAGACTAAAAGATTTCACGACATTCTAGAAAAAACTATAAAGTACGAGAAAATTCCAATAAATTCTAGAAGGTTCAACATAATTTCAAAAGTATGCTGAAAAAAAAAAGCCTCAAGAAAACTCTAGAATATTTTGGAAACTTATAGAAGCATGTATATATAAAGAACGATGTATAACTATCTTAAAGATATTACATTCTAATGTAATCTAGAAAGTTTCCTTAGGCTTGGGAAGGATCATAAATAAAAATCCTACCCACTCATTTGATTCATCCAAGAACCATCCAAGGTTCTCAAGCATTTAAGTGTTGTAATCACTCTTTCTTAGTGAAGAGTTTCTTTCTCCAATACTTTTCTCTACTCTTCTTCTTGGAGTGTTTTGTGCTTACAAGTCAAAGTGTGTGAGAGTTAAATTGATTTAGTGTCAAATAAAAGCGTTGAAGCCGCACGGGTGGCTTGAGATAAGTTAGTCTGTGACAATTGGTATCAAAGCCAAGGCTTGAAGATATGATAAAGAGTGTCAAGGAGCACGTAATGGAGTCTGAATCCACAAATGTGGAATCATCTCAACAAAGGCGAGGTCGTCAAAAGCAACGAGATCCAGTTGCATCCAAACCATGGAAGATTCAAGGTGATCATGCACGGTTGTGATTCGCGACTTGCTCAGGTGTATGAGGCAATGAATAGCACGGAGTCAAAGATAGAGGATGTTGGCCAAAAAGGTCAATGGACTCGAGGAGGACATTACAATTCATTCGCAATCAAAGGCATGTTGCTCCAACTAGAAGAGTCCTTAAGGGACCAAACGACAAAGATGTGTGCAGACTTGATGGGGTAGCTCTAGGAGGTACGAAAAGCCCATGAAAACGAGATTAGCAGCATACATGCTAGCTTGGAGATGTGTGGAGACATTTCGTCAAGCAAGAGGGCAATAGAGACATCTACAAATCATCATACCTTTGAAGCCAAGCGTATTGAAGTGTCAAAACCAAAGAGTTTTGGAGGAGCTCACAATGTGAAGAGAGTGGACAATTTCTTATGGGGACTTGAGCAATACTTCGAAGCGATGAGGATTATGGATGAAGATGCAAGAATACAATTTGTAACTATTTGTCTCTCAGACATTGCTACGCTTTGATGGACAAAAAGGCGATGAGATATAGAGAAAGATATATGCACTATATCCACCTTTGATGACTTCAAGAAAACGCTAAAGAGAATTCTATCCTGAGAACGCGGAGGAAGACACTAGAGCATGGTTGCGAAGCTCAAACAAGATGGATCGATTCGGGAATATATTAGAAAGTTCATAAACTTGGTTCTTGAAATTCCCAACATGTCTGACAATGATGCTCTTTTAAACTTCATGGATGAACTCCAATAGTGGGCAAAGAGAGAGCTTGGGAGACGGAGAGTGCGAGATCTTATCACTCCTATCACGGTTGTCGAAAAACTAATTGATTACTCAAAAGAGTTCACAAAGCCTAAAGATAAGAAGAGTACCTATGTCAAAAGTGGGGAAGACAAAGATGAACATAAGAGACCCGCCACCAATCGACTTAATCCAAGGCAAAAGGTAAATGGAAGTCTAATAACAACAAAACCAAACTACATAGCAATTGCTTCCTTTGTGGAGGACCTCATTGAACAAGGGATTTCCGTCAGGAGAATACTCTAAACTCCCTCCTTACAAGCCATCAAGAGGAAGAAGGTGGTGATGTTATCGGATTATTGAACAAGGGATTTCCATCAGGAGCAAACAATAACATTCTCAAAATTGTTTGCCAATAGCATGTGCATCATGGAGGGCAACCAAGCTTGCCTAATACCGACAAAAAGAACTAGCAAGCAAAAAGCCAAAATGTTATCGGTCATTCAATTCAAGAAGAGCATCCGACGAGTTGAGGAGAGTTACTTGACTATCCTTCATGACTCCAATGAAGAAGGAAAGCCCCAAGAAGACAATTCAAGTGAAGTGGTAGCAATGCTAGAGAAATATAAAGGTGTTTCACCACCAAATTTACCAAAAGAACTACGACCAAAGAGGAAGAAAGATCAGCAGACCGAGCTAGACCAGGGATTGAGCCGCTAGCCATAAAACATTGTTGCATGGTACCCCTCTCCCCTACAACCAGCTACGAGAGAGAAAGGCCGGCCTTCAAATTCGCCAAATCCTGGAACGAGCAAAGCGAGCTAGCTCGAGCCACATTACATAAAGCTGCAACAAGAATAAAGAAGTGGGAAGACAAGAAAATGAGACATGAAGACACATGGGAAAAGAAAAAACTGGCGCTATCAAGTGGAAGTCGCAATAAGGGTAATGCGAGCTTAAGTTGGGGATAGTGTCAAACTCCGCCATCTTCAAGAATATTTGACAAGCTAACAAAAAGAAAAGAAGATTCTAGAGAAGACTAAAATGTAGAGAGCAATCCAAGGGACTCTAGAAGATTCCACGACATTCTAGAAAAAACTAGAAAGAAAAAGAATATTCCAAAAAATTCTAGAAGGTTCCATATAATTCAAAAAATATGTTGAAAGGAGTAACCTTCAAGAGAACTCTCAAATATTATGAAAACTTCTAGAAGTTGTTGTGAAAAAAGACGACAATAAAGTGAAAAATTGGAACAAGAAAATCACACATACAAGCAGACACAGAGATTTATGTGGTTCAACAAATTACCTACGTCCACGGAGCTGCAGAGAATTTTATTGCTTTGAGCATTACACATCGTCGAAAACTTTGACGATCACAAGAAAGAATCTCTCTTCCTCTCTCTCTCCTTAGCCAACTCGTAAGCCACCTAAACGGAAGAACCGAAGAACACCAATCCATAAGCCAATTGCCAAAAAGCCAGAATAACGAGCAGAGTACTTGAGTTTTCAATTCCAATCGTTATAATCATCCACCATTTAAGGCAAGTCCCGTCATCAAGGAAATCTGGAGAAGGCGGGAAAATCCAAGCCTTGATTCGCAAACAGAAGAAAAAACGGGAGTGCGGGAGAGCCAGTGAGCGATAAGAAAAACATGTAAACAAATAAAATAATTTCAGATACATTCCAAAGATGTAAAAATTGTCAAAACGAAGTAGTGGACCGGACTACACATTACTCAATAATTCTCCCACTTAGAGACTGGGACATTAGCTACATCATCCACTGGTTGCATCACTTTTTTACTCAAACGTGATATCCTCTAATTCTACAACTCAAAGCTCCTGTCTTCAAGCTAGAAGGCCAACTGAAGTTGAGCAAAAATTTCAATTTCTCAAGCGTAACACCCTTATTCAACATATCAGCAGAATTTTTGCTTCCACAAATCTTCTCAAGTAACAATTGTTCGTTATCTAACAATGATCGTATGAAGTGATACCTGATCTAAATGTGCTTGATCTTGGATTAAAATACAAGATTCCATACAAGAAATATGGCGCTCTGACTATCACTGTAAAGAGTGACCTTTTGATTCTTCTGACCTAATTCCTCCAAGAAGTCTTGTAGTCATATCATCTCCTTTGCAGCCTCTGACACTGCAATATACTCAGCTTTTGTAGTAGTAAGAAAACTGTTTTCTACAGGTTTAAGCCACATGATACTGCAATGTCACTAAGAGTATAAACATACCCAGTAATACTCCTGCTATCAATGTCTCTAGCTAGATCAGCATCAATAAAGACCTGTATCTCTAAAGCTCTTTTCTGAGAAACACAAGCAGGTTTCTGAAAAGCCTTCCAGATATCTCAAAATCCACTTCACAGTTTCTCAATTTTCCTTTCCTAAGTTACTCATGCATATACTCACAACTCCCACAACATAAACAATATCCGGTTTTGTGCAAACCATAATATACATAAGTGAACCAATAGTTGGAGCGTAAGGTACCTTACTCATGTGGTCTCATTCCTCCACTGATTTGGGTGATTGATTTTTGTTGAGTCTGAAGTGACTGCCCTGAGATGTCAACTAGTTTGGTCTTATCCATGCTGAACCTGTTGAGTACCGTTTTCACATATTCTGCCCGTGAGAGTCTCAACGTGCCTCTAACTCTATCTCTGACAATCTTCACGCCAAGGATTTGTTTTGCAGCTCCTAAATCCTTCATTGAAAAGTGATTTGACATTTGCTTCTTCAGATTATTGATAATATTAATATTGGGTCCTGCAATAAGCAGTCATCTACGCACACGAGTAGAATGATGTAAGAATTGTCAAAATGCCTAACATAACAACAATATTTGTCTGACATTTAATGTACTCTGCATTTTGCATGAAATTATCAAATTTTTGTATCACTGCCTAGAAGCTTGTTTTAGGTCATACAAACTCTTCTTCAGTCTGTAAACTGAATCTTCCTTTCTTTGTACCGCAAACCCCTCAGGTTGGTGCATGTAGATGTTTTCTTCAAGGTTCTCATGAAGAAAGATTGTTTTCTCATCAACTGCTCAAGAAATGTCTTCGAAAGCCACCATGAATAGTACCATTCTGATGGTTGTGTTCTTCACCACAGAAGAAAATCTCTCAAAATAATCAATGCTTTGCTTCTACTGAAAGTCTTTTACAACAAGTCTAGCATTGTACATTTTACTGCCATCAAGCTTAATTTTCACCTGATCACCCAATTGTTGTGTAATGTCTTCTTCCCTGGTTGAAGTTCTATCAGCTCTCATGTCTGATTTCTTAGCAAAGAATCTATCTCTTCTTTCATGGTCAGTTCTCACTTGCTAGAATTTTCATCTCGCAATGTTTCTTCATAACTTTGTGATTCTTCACCATCTGTCAACAGAATGTAGCTCAAGGTTTGTTAGTAACGCTAAGGAGAACGTTTATTCCTGACTGATCTGTGAACTGTAGCTGTAGGGGTTGACGGCTCTGAAACTAACTGCAGAACAATAGGAATGATTGCCCTAGATTTACTCTCTTCATCACTTCCATCACTGCCCTGCACTGTAATCTAGAAAGTCCTCTTAGGCTTGGGGAGGACTATAAATAAAAGTCTCTCTCCCACATTTGGATACATCCAAGAACCATCCAATGTTCCCAGACATTTAAGTGTTATAATCACTCTTTCTTAGTGAAGTGTTTCTTTCTCCAATACTTCTCTCCACTCATCTTCCTAGAGTGTTTTGTGCTTAAAAGTTCAAACTTTATGAAGGGTTAGGTTGATTAATGCCAAGGAAAAGCACTGAAGCAGCATAGGTGACTTGAGATAAGTTAATTTGTGATAATAAGCTCTATAGAAGTGGGTAATCCTACAACGCTAGTTAGGCTTCTGCAGTGTAATTTGTAGGTCAAAGATAATAATCGCCGAAAATTTTTCTTTAAATGTGGGGAACCGTCCCAGAACCTACATTGTTTGGAAGCCTCATATATTATGTATGCCCTTATGAGCTCTAAAAGATTCTATTCGCTTCAGACATAAATAACACTACAGCATTCATAAGAAATCAATGATAAACCTCTTGACCACACTATAATGATTTTTCTAAGATTACACTATAAAGGAAAATATCTATTTCAAACATAACTTTGTAATTTTCAGCAATCTTGCCACGTCAGAAAGCGTGGCAGCCTTCTAAATTACTCAACTGAAAATTCAGCAAATATTTATTTGTTACCATGAATCTATAAAAAAGTAAAACAAAATTTTAAACTAGTCAGCTATCGCGCAAGATATTTTCAGCCAAACATAAAACTGATAGTTTGACAACGGTAACTCTAGGACACAAAGAGGCCCTATAAAAACTCAACCTGAACATAAAATAGTTGAATTCTTAGAAACTTGCAAACAAGATATTGGACGAATATAAAAAATAAAATAGAAGGAAAAGATCGAAAGAATGTTTATGAAATTTATTGAAATAATTTAAAAAATAAAAAATATATGGTGTAGATAATCTTACTAGGGATTAATCGCCCATATGTGCCACCATCCTTCCCTAGAAAAATGACCTGACTAATATCAAAATTTTAAAATGCATTGAGATATTTAGTATGATGCACACTTTGAAAAAGGAAAACAGTCAGAAGAAACAGAGTCAAGCTAATATAACCTTTTTGAAGTCATTTAACCAAGACAATGGCATTGGACCTGTTTCAAAAGTTCAAAAAAAAAAAAGAAAGAGAATTAAAAATGCTTAAAAATAAATTATCGTAAATTTACTTCCAAATGAGTAATATGGCATTAATTATTTCTTACGTTGATTAACTGTAGTGCTTACATGACATTTAGTGTTCAACTAACCGTTCAAAAATTACTAATCATGATGAACTTCTGGGGCAAATTAGTATCTTCTTATAAATTAATCTCAAATATGCAAGTGGATAAATGCTTATGACAAACAAAATAATCCTTGATGGAACTATTCAGCACAATAAAAAAGCATGCACACCATTACATGCTATTGCCAAAAGGTTAAACAACCTCATACATGTATTCTTAAAAAAAGGGGATAAAAGCAGGCGTTAAATCAATTGACGGAAATTCTATACAAAACTACAATAAACTCGGGATTGTATATTGTATTTCATAGTAATCATACATGAACAAACAGGTGAAAAGATGCAGGGAAAGGTTTTTGTCAATAATATCTTATAAATGATTAATGCCTGTGTGTATGTGTCAGTTTGTATGTGATTCAAGATAGACAGAGGAGGGAGAGACAGAGAGAGCGAGAGAGGGAGAAGGGGTGGTGGGAGGGAGGGAGCGAGGGAAAGAGAGAGGGATGTCTAAACTTAGACTAGAAGAAGAATGGCAATTAAGGCTAAAATGGGACCCTGGAAATAGTATATCATGATTCATGAAATTAAAGAAGTTTCACTAACGAAGTTTTCACAATCCCAAAAAATGGAATGAAGAGTTAAAATATATTCCAAGGATTTATGGCCTATTATACAGAAGAAGTTTTACCGAACCAAAAAGGCTCAAAAGAAAAACCATGAGAATAAGTTATATAGAAACTACTATAAATTTTTAGGGGATAAATTACTGATCACTTCCTAAAAGTTAACTCCAAATAGCTAGGACAAGGTTAGAGATGATGATGATGAGTCATTACTTCTTGAATTCAGGTAAATTTGACTATATATGTCGCATTACAGGTTTCCTAATATTTAGTTGCGGTACTTTCGTTCGTAATATAAAGAGAGCTGAAAAACATAATCAAGCAAATTGATTGTATTTGGGGTCAGCACCCTCGAGCTGAGGCTTTAAGCCAAATTTAAGCCTAGAAAGCATTGTTTTTAGATCCCCCTAGAATCAAAACATAACAATCTTTTTTCAAACTTATTCATAAGTTCAGTTAGTTTTTGTGCTTCGTTTTATTGAGTTATATTCCTTCNTATTCATAAGTTCAGTTAGTTTTTGTGCTTCGTTTTATTGATTTATATTCATTTAGAATTCAATCCTAATAGAATAAATACAGGTACTTTTCTTTTAACAATATTTCACTTCAACTCAAGTGAGGTTAGGTTCTAACCCCCAATCTTTCCTTTTGTTCCAACACCTATCCAATATACTTTTGTTTGACTAAGTTTTTATTCTAGCAAAACATATCTGCATTCACTCAACATTTTTTTGCTGAGAAAAAAAGCAAAATGACCATCACCCAACCAGAGAAAGCTTTAGGATCTATCCTCCCACTAAACTTAGATGCATCAAATTTAATTTTCTTATTTTATATCATTATCAATATCATAATATTATAAAAATAACAGCATAATCTGCATCATGATATTCTCTACGACAACTATCATAATTATTTTACATGGTGAGATTCTGGTCTTCTAACGAAGATGTGAATGAGTTCTTCATTTCAGCTAGATTCATTATCCAGTTCTCTAGGATTAGTTTTCATAGTTTGATAACAACAATTTTAAATGGTTTTGTAAATATTGAATTCGAATTTGTCTGGGAGACACACCAAGAGATTAGAGAGATTGAACCAGAGAAAAAGGAGAGAGAAAAAGGAGAGGAGTGCACAAAAATTTGCCCCTCTAAGGCAAAAAAAAAATTCTCGGGCTCTAATGATCATTTTTATATAATGGAATGTTTTCGATATATGAAGAGGGTGAAGAACCAAAAANTGACGAAGTTTTTATTCTAGCAAAACATATCTGCATTCACTCAACATTTTTTTGCTGAGAAAAAAAGCAAAACGACCATCACCCAACCAGAGAAAGCTTTAGGATCTATCTTCCCACTAAACTTAGATGCATCAAATTTAATTTCTTATTTTATATCATTATCAATATCATAATATTATCAAAAATAACAGCATAATCTGCATCATGATATTCTCTACGACAACTATCTTAATTATTTTACATGGTGAGATTCTGGTCTTCTAACGAAGATGTGAATGAGTTCTTCATTTCAGCTAGATTCATTATCCAGTTCTCTATGATTAGTTTTCATAGTTTGATAACAACAGTTTTAAATGGTTTTGTAAATACTGAATTCAAATTTTTCTGGGAGACACACCGAGAGAGAGAGAAGGGAGAGGAGTGCACAAAAATTTGCCCCTCTAAGGAAAAAAAAAATAGTCTCGGGCTCTAGTGATCATTTTTATATAATGGAGCTCTAGTGATCATTTTTATATAATGGAATGTTTTCGATATATGAAGAGGGTGAAGAACCAAAAGTTTCCTCTTGTAAGAAGATACGTAACAAAAGAGAGAAGCCAAAGGTCCTATTAGATAAAGAGCACCCTCTATTTAAAGGAAAAATAATATGATAAAAGAAAATTACATTTATAACAATGCTTTAAGAGGGGTCGTATAGGTTATTCTAGTAATCATACGCCTATAAGTCAGAGTTGTGGGTCAGAGCCTTGTTATCCTCTGGCTCGGTCGATTGAGGCCGAAGAGGCGAGATGATTAGTGTCGTCGGTCGGCCTTCTAGATTGGGACCATCAATGGGTCATCCCTTAAGGTCTAGGCGATTGGTTTGATTTCTGAATAAGGTCAGCAAGGTTGATCCGGTTGTTCGATATTAGCTTGGGTGGATGAGTTGTGTCACTCGTCAGTCCTCAATTCTCGAGCAAAGGATGTCATCTGGGCATGTATCGTTGGGTTGGTTCGAATGAACTCTGGCTAGCATAGCCAATCTTTTTTTTGGTGGGTCCAGCTTTGTCACGTCACTCTATCTTAAGTTGTTGGATTTTCTTGAGATTCATGCTAACACATTTTTTGTATACATATTTAGTTTCTTGATTCACTTGCTTCTCGGAGATTACTCTGTGATAAGAATAAGAAAATTTAATGCAAAAAAATGAACAGTGCTTATGCTTAATAATTCAATAAACGAACACCACTTGAATTTCGTGCTTGCAATTCCTATAAACATGGAGTAAAGGGACGTGCTTTTCCCATCTCCCGCTAATTTTCTTCGCTCGGTCAGTTTGAACTCCGATAGCCTGCATGGTGAATAAGTCATCTTCCAAAGCTGACAAGTACAACAAAGTAGTACCGTAGAGCTTTTGATAATGTGAGTTGGGAGAGTGAATCTCGCCTGAAAGAGGAGCGAAGGTAGAAAGTGTTGGCGAAGAAGCGTAAGAGACCTGACCTGGAGGATCGGGTCAGGTGGTCGAACTTGCTCCTTAGTTGCCCCAGTGAGAAGGGATGAGCGGAGGAGATCTGCCTGAGAGGAGCACATGAGGAGAAAGTTTGTCTGGGGGAAGCATCTCGAGTAGAGAAAAGTGGTCGTCTTAAGGAGCTATCGCTCAGTCAGTCGGCCCTTATTCAGACATCAACATCGGCATCAAAGCAAGGAGCTGCTGGTGCTTTGGCACAGTCTGGGGCGCCGTAAGTAGGCTAGGGAAACTGTGCGAGAGGTTGTTGACAACTCGGTGTCGTTGGGAGCGCAGGGTGTCACTAACCTTCCTTCACTAGCCGAGGGATAAAAGACTGATGAGGAAGGTATCTCTTTCACAACTTTGGAGTGAGGAAAAATCGTGTGTGGAGGGTCTTTGTTGGGTGTATTTTCTTTTTTTTTGAATCATACTTTATAATGTCTTTTGACGCATATTACTTGATCACTAGAGTGGTGATTGTCAACTCCCCTTCGGGGGAGGTTTGTGAAGATTCAGTCACCAAGGTGGATCGAGGGTCTGCTAAGGGTGCTCCGCACCAAGCTGAGGCTGGAGTTGTCGTCCGAGTCTCCCAAGGGAGGCCAAAGTAGAGGTGGCAGGAAGGTCAACATCTCCCAGCTCAAAGGAGCGTCGGTTGCATGAGATAGAAAATTCGTTCATCCAAGCGGCCAAATTTCCTCAAGACGAGAAGATGTACCTGCTGGTTGAGCGGGTGAACAAGTTGGAGAAGCTAAAGGATGAGGTGACTCTCATTCGTGCTCAGTAGGTTGTGCTCTCTATAGTAGTTCTTCAGGTGGAATTTTTGGTCATCTAGGATGCATCTTCAGCCATCTAGAAGGCGTCTTCAGCCATCTAGAAGGCGTCTTTGGACGCTCAGGCACATGTTAAAATAGAAAGAGTGGATAAGTTTTGGATTATGAGGCGAACACTTGTACAAGCAGCTGCTTCAACGAGAGTTAGACTCATCTGAAGCGATTGTTGACGATTATATAAAATAGTTTCTTGAATAACTGTTGAGAGGCTGATGTAAATATTATTATTGAAATAAAAATTTAAGTTTTATATCTCAATTTGTGTGTTTGATTGACTCCATTTCCGCATTTTTTGATTGAAATGCCCCTGCGATGGTTCGACTTCATTCCATTCTCTATAAATATGACTGAGGGTGTAAGAAATCATTATGCGGTTGTTCCATTTTCTTTAGTCCTCTCCGTCGATCATTTCTTTCCTTCTCGACTTTCATAGCGCCTAAGTATTCCCAAGAGCTCTTTGGCTCCATCTCATCTGAGAAGGTGTAGATTATGTCGGCACGTCGGGTGGAGTATCTTCAAGAGTCCTACTCCTATTTGCTACTTTGATCTAGCCATTCGTATGAGAGTGCGTTGCAGAACTGAATTGAAGTTTAGTGTTTGATTTACCCAAAGGGTCATCCAAATGTGGATCAGAAATTTGACGTACTGACCAAAAGCAATGGTCCTAGGAATGCCTTGAAGTCTCACGATTTCTCGAAAGTACAAGTTGCAGGCCACAAAAAACGTTATCATTGAGAAACTACGATCACGAAATCCTTGTTTCTTTGTGTGTGGGGAAGTCCTATCACGAAGTCCACACTGACGTCGAACCATGGCACCACAAATACCAATAAAGGAGTGTACAATCTTGTATTATGCCAACGAATTTTGACAATATGGCAAGTTTTAACTTGTCGGACGTGTCGCTCCACATCCTTCGTAAGTCGGAGGCCAAAAAAAGTGTTCTCTCACGAGCGCGAGTCTAATCCCTACCAAAATGCCTGGCTAATCCTCCAATTTGATTCTCCTTAACAATGGTCTCTCTCAGTGAGCATCGAGGAATGCATAATTTATTTTGGTAGAACAAGTAACATTCGTTAAATAGTACTACCCGATTATCTTCTCCCGTCACCGCTCCTAGATCTCTCGGAAGTCCTTGTCTCGTATAAGTCATTTATAATCTCAAAATCCACAATGCAGGTCTTCATGGACATAATCAGCAAGTGATGATGGCTCAATGAGTCACAACGAGATTCTACCTCCCGGTTTTATACTTGAGCACAAACCAAAATGAAGCTAAGAATGCCACCCACCTGGCATGTCAACCTTTTATTTCGCTAACTGTTTAACAATTTTAAAGCTTTGTAATCTGTGAACAGGGTGAACTCATTCCTCAATTGATAATGACTCCAGACAATGAAATAAAACTCCTTGTCGTAGATTGAATATTTTTATCGTGCATCATTCAACTTTTTGCTGAAAAAAATGATGGGGTGACCTCCTTGACTGAGTACAACTCCAATGCAAGTGTCAGATGAGTCACACTCGACCTCAAATAGTTGGTTGAAATCTGATAAGGCTAGAACTGGTGCCTGAGTCACGTTCTCCTTTGGTGTGTCGAAGCTAGTCTGAGTTGTGGCTGTCCAAGTGAATTCTTTTCTTTTCAACAGTTTTGTGAGGGGGCGTTGATGGTGTTGAAGTTCCTGACGAATCATCGGTAGGAGGCTAACTCCAAAAATTGTAATAGCTTGGTGAATAATTATGGCATGGTCCAGCTCACGATTGTCTCGATTTTCGTTGGGTCTATCTATTGTTTGTTAAAAATGATGTAGCCCAAAAAACAAACTTGGTTCGTGATGAAGTAGCATTTCTTCAGGTGGGCGTATAATGTTCGGATAATAAAACCTCGAATACCACCCGAAGGTGTTGCATGTGTTCTTCTTCGGATTTACTATAGACAGGAATATTATCGAAGTAGACCGCCACGAATTTCCCAATGTAACCCAAAACACTTGATTCATCAATCGCAGGAAGCGTTGGGTGCATTGCACAGGCCAAAAGGCATAATTGTCCATTCGCAGAGACCAGTGCCTTGAAGGTTATCTTCCACTCATCTCCTAGCCATATTCTTATCTGATGATATCCACTGAACAAGTAGATATTAGAGAAGATGGTAGCTCCGTGTAATTGATCTAAAAGATCATCAAAGTGTGGTATGGGAAACTAATATTTGATGGTATTTTTATTAATGGCGTTGTTGTCAATGCAAATCTGCCATGAAAGTCCGTAGGGGCCATAATGGTGCTCTCTCGGACTAATCCTCTCGTAACAAAATCTTGCACCTGCCGCTTTAGCTCCTCTTTCTCAGTGGGTTGCAATCTGTAGGTGGGTCAATTTGGTAACACCAATCCTGGTATGAAGTTTATGGTATGTTGGATGTCCCTTAGTGAGAGTAATCCATATGGAAGGTTGTCGGTCATTAGATCCCGAAAGTCGTGTGGTAGTGGCTTTAGACGTGCAGGTATCTCATTCTCCTTGTCGGTACCTTCTAGAAGGACTAATGCAAGTGTCATCGGTGCGTCTTGAACTAACTACAGAAAGGTGGCCCGTGAAACTAGTGCATCCTCTGTGTTGATCATGCCTCACGCATCCTTGACAGGTAACAGTATGATGCGCTTCCCATCCTTAAACGTGTAGGTGTTCTTGAAGTCGTCGTGCAAAGTATTACAATCGAACTGCCACAACCTCCCTTGTAGAATGTGACATGCGTCCATCAGAAACATATCACACCAAACTTGTTCATTTAGTTGATCGCTGATTAATTATTTGACTAAGCACTGCTGATCTATGCATTCAGTCCGGTGAGAGAATAGGATCCCAAGTTCTTCACCATTAACGTGGATATGACATTTTCACAACTGACACCGTCAATGATCAAACTGCAGACTCTACCTTTTAACGTATGCATGGTGCAAATGATGTTATGACTCAAGCATGGCAGGTTTGTCTCTGGTTCTGAATGCAAGACCCTCTGTATGACCAACATTTTCGACTGTCTCCTGGAAGTTGAAGTGCTTCTTCCGAACTAACCTCTGAGCTGGCTTCCCCAACTTCCTTGATGATGCCTTCTTCAGTGAAAAAGACAACCCGACTTATGGGACAGTTGGCAGCGATGTGGTCATAATCGTGGCACCTACAACACTTTCGAGCAAAAACTGTCTCGGATGAACTGCCCTTTTCTAGTTTCATTCCACTCGGAGTGGTCTTCTCGCTTCCTAATATTGCCTTGCCCAACTTCAAATGTGGTTTTATCGGCATGCGTGGTTGTAGGGCTTGAATATTGATTGCTGTCAAAAGGAGGACTGTGACATGGCCTGCATATGCTGACTTTCTACCTTTAATGTTAGGTTGTAGACATCGCCCAACATCAAGTAAGGTTGTAGTTGAACAACATTGTAATGGAGGGTTTTAGCAAAGTTGTTAGGTTCTAGACATAGCTCAACTAACTCACACTTCATCTGTTATTGGTCAAACTTTGTCGTGAACTCCTCAACCCAAAGTTCTCGCAACTGCAGGTTGTGGAGCTCGAGGAGCATGTCCTTGTGGTAATGGGGTGGCAGGTACTTCATATGCATAACTTTCTTCATTTTTGCTCACTAGGTGATCTTGTCGTTTACATCTCTTTTGCATTGTCGCTGCAGTTTTTCCCACCATAACGAGATGCTTTTCTGCAATTTGATAGCGACTAGTTAAACATGTTTATCCTCGGGCAACTCCTTTTGTTCAAAGATGTGCTCGACCGCTTGCAACCAGTCAATGAAGTCGTTGGGATCCATGCTTCCGTCACACACAGGAGGTCTGGCGTGATGTCGAAGTCCCGACGAGTGCCAAAAGTGGGCACCTTTCGTGGCCTACTTTAATAGTGAATGTTGAAGCAGCATGTCGATATTCATCATCACTGTCGTTTTTGCGATGAAAAAGATTCAAATCATCATCACGGTCTCCTCTTCAATTCTCGAGGTCACAATCAGAGGTAATGTTGTCGCGAGGTCAAATCATCATCACGGTCTCCTCTTCAATTCTCGAGGTCACAATCAGGGGTAATGTTGTCTTGGGTTCCATCGTTCAACTAGAACAATCGTTACTGCAGGCGACAGATCTCCTGTTGTATTTCTTCCCGGGTTGGTTCTGGCACATATCGAAGTGGCGGCATGACTTGGGCTTGATTCGGAAGGGGGTGGAAGAAAAGAGATGAGAGAATGAAGGTGGAGAAGACAAGAAAAGGAGGAGAAGGAATAGGAAAAAAAATTTGGTTGGCTTGGGTGGGGGAAGGTATTGGGGAACCCTAGGTTAGGACTGGGGTTGGGCTAACTTTGATACCAAATGATATCAGAGTAAATCCAAACCGCGACACAAACGACAAATTTTTAATTGCTAACTTCAAAACGGTACAAAGACGACTTTGCAACAACTACAACATAGCAAAGATAACGACTGATAACAAGGCGAGTGCACAAATAAAAAACAAATGTAAATAACAAAAACAGAAATGTCCCTATCTTTCGAGGTGCGAACCCGACAAATGGAGTAAGTTGGAGCTGTTGCAAGAGGTGGTGGTTGGCGGGAAGCGTCGATTAGATGATCGGGAATCAGTTGAAGGGGGCTGAGGGGGTCAGCGGTCTACGTTCGGTGGCAAGAATGGTCGATGATGAGTAGAAAATTGCAAGGAAGGTGATCGACCAACGAGAAACGCTTAGGAAGGTGGACAATGGTTTCTTGGAGGGGTGGAGAGCTGCAAGTGACTAGAGAGAGCAGGCGGGCAGTTGACAGGTCGGTCTTTGCAAGAGAATGACGTTGGCGAGTTCTATGAGTAGCTGAGGTGAGCATGGAGGTCATTCAGTGTCTCGTATGTGCTGAGGAGGGGCGTCGATGGACCTGCTAACAGTGTGGGGTGTGGCTATGGCGGATAGCGATTGGCGTGGCCTACGGCCTTCAAGGAGTAAGCGAGGTTGGCTCACCCGGTGACTGATTGGAGATGAGCACCACCTTGGGCGAGGAACAGCCTAAGCACCGTTCGCCATTGGGTACAATCCTTCGACTGCCTTGGAGGCACACCTGAAATCAGAGATGAATCAAAAAACTTGTTAGCAATCAACACACAACTAAAAAAAAGATAGGACTAGAGGCTAGACTAGTAGGAAAATAGGCAAGGATTAAAGAAAAGTGGGAAAGAAAAGGAAGAAATTTGAAATGTAGGCTAGGAAAGAATGGAAGGATTAGGAAGGGGAAAAATTATAGTAGGAGATGATGAGGCTGGACTGGTCATTTGCTTGCCCTTACTCGAATCTCGAAGCCCTGCGACATCTAGTATCAATTTTTTTAACTAAAAAACCTTAATATCTTTTCTTTGAGAATGCTGAAAAGATCAATGGGATAAATATCGGTAAAAAAAGCACTAATACAAACATGATTAGAAAAACATTAATCACAGCCAAATGAGTGTTAACCCTAGGATTTACATAGTTCAATCAAGAATGACCAACATTCTCGAGATGAGTAGGCACAGAAAAATATATCAGTAGATGTATAGAAGAGTACAAATTAAAAGGATTAACAAATACTATATTGAATCCTCTTCTGAAGAAAGCTAAAATGAACATGTAGAACTCATCACATTTGAAAAAATCATTTTGTCAAAGAAGCCAAAGAAGATGGGTAAAGAATTTCTCTCTTACCAAATCTCCAGGAACAGTCATGGAAGCCACCAAACCCTCCAAAAAAACTCTTATTTCTCTCTCTCTTAATAGATTTATGTGATACGGGTAAAAGAGGCGTTACTAATTTCAGCAACATGGAAAAGAACGGGAAAGAAAAGTGAATAACAAGAAGAACAAGAAAATGGTTAAACACTACTTGGGAGCCACTCAGGATACAACTGCAGGGTAAGGTTTGAATGGTTCAAAACCTCCCAAGAGAAAACAAACACAAGTCTAAAAACCCCTACACCATACAAAACAACCCCTATTTATAAAGGTTAGACTCTTCTAATTATAAGTATGTCATCCTAAAACATAGAGAAACAAAAAACAAACTAAAACACATAAATCAAGATATCTAAATTGAAATAAAACTCTAGCTCCCGAGTTATTCTCCCGAGATTGGCAAGATTCCCTCATATTGAGCAAGCTCGGAAACTAATTTGTAATGAGAAACCAAATTAGAGACTTTGAAAGTAATAGAATCACTTTAATCCCTAGGTAGATCAAGTTTGGTGATCCAAGCATCCTTCAACTTTGTCACTGTTGAGATCGGATCAAGGGGTTTCCAACTCCAATTCTGAAGCATCCCAATCCACTTGATATCAATTTCTTGAGAACCGAGACCAACAGGTGCATCTTGTTGTAGGACATTCAGTTTGTTTCATATTAGGTGAATGTAATGACTGAGCTTTAAAACTTGGTTCTGCCTAAATAATGATGCCTGACACATATGATCATGTAAATCATGATGGCTGAGAGCAACAAAATCGGCATATTGACTAGTTTGATCACTGTATAAATCATTTCCAATATGGGAATATTCAGTATCAACACTGTTATCAATTGCATATTCAGAAATTTTCACTCTAACTGATCTCACTTTAGAGCATATCTACAATTAGAGGCTAAAAAATATTCATTGCCATGCACGTCGTATACGGGTATCGACGACGATTCTAGCATCGATTCTTCAAACCCATTGAAAATTGAGGCTTCTTGATGAAATGGATTTTCATGTCCTTCCTCAAGAATTTCATATTCTTGATCCAACCATCACCTCATTTCCAGATTATTTTTAACGTTCTCCAAGGTCACACAGTTCAAGAATTGACAATCTTTCTTATAAACAACAACTTTCTCATTGCAAGTCTTCTACGACAAATTCTTGAGTTGGACGTATNGTCATTCAAAGGCCAGGGATGCTGCCCTGAAATTTTGACAGAAACAACATCAGCTCATAATTAATAACACATATCAGTTTATCACTGCAAATGTACTAAATCAATGACTGCCAACCAAATTTAAAAGGGAAATTTGCATACATAGCACACTATTCTTATGTATTTGCATATCTCACACCTAAACTTTCATATTTACACGCATAACACACTTTGGTGTTTCAAACCTATGCATGAAAATGTGTATTTCACTTTTAAAAAGTGACNCCCTTGCAAGGCTTCTGCAACACCCTGCTGAACCAATAGAGCTCTCATCTTTACTCTTCATAGGCCGAAGCCGTTCTTCCCGTTGAATTTCTCAATGTCAAATTTGACGGAACTCATTGTCGTGGCTAGGATTTTTTTAATGAATTCTACCTGCTGCCCTTCCAAGAACTAGGCTTCTCCCCGTGAACTTCACTGCCTTCGCCAACCAAACAGAGAGCTCTGATCCCTTCTGACAGAGATCACACTTGTTCACCGGAGAAAACTTCCTGTTTTGTGCTCACGCCTCCTTTCTGCAGGCAGTCCTCTGCATCTCGCATGAGAATAACTGCCTCTCCAGAGCCGTCGCGCCTCGCCAAACTGCTCAGGTCCTCCTGCTTCGAGAACTCCTGAACAGGGAACTCCCGAACCCTTCTCTACGCGATCTCCACCTCTTCCCTCTGGTCGAGCTACTCGCAAGACCGAAATCCTCCGCTGGCAGCCCTGTCGCAAATTTTCGGCCCTCGCTCGATGACTGTTCCTCCTTCTTGCTAAACCGCACAACCTGCGGTGCGAATCCAGTCAATCAAAGCTTTCACTGCTCACCGAATCTGTCGTGATTCGACTACCTGCGACATGATCCGCTTGCTCCTCTGTTCGTGAATGCCTAACTCCTCTTCTTCGTCGTTGGTCGCGAACACCTTTACGCGGACACCTCTAGCCAAGAAGTATGGATCTTCCCACAGACTGCGCCAATTGTTGTGAGATATGTACTTCCTGGCATAGAGATGAGACGAAAAAGAACACAAGCAAACACAGATCGTTTATGTGGTCCGATCCAACTGGATCTACGTCCACGGAATGGAATCAATCAAATAGTTCACTAAGAATACATAGCTTATACATAGAGATGAGCTCTCATCTTCCTTCTATGACCTCCCTCTCAAGCGACACCTTGATACAAGACCTCAAGTATGCTCTCCTCCTCTCTAGCTCTCTAGCTATTCTCTCCTCCTTTGTGGTAGCTTAAGATCTCATCCCTTGCTCTCCGCTCTCCTCCTCTCTAGCTCTCTAGCTATTCTCTCCTCCTTTGTAGTAGCTTAAGATCTCTCTCTCCTCCTCTCTAGCTCTCTAGCTATTCTCTCTTCCTTTGTGGTAGCTTAAGATCTCTTCCCTTCCTCTCTAACTCTATAGCTATTATCTCCTCCTTTGTGGTAGCTTAAGATATCTTCTCCCCTCTCTAGCTCTCCTAGCTATTCTCTCCTCCTTTGTGGTAGCTTAAGATCTCTTCCCTTGCTCTTCTAAGCCTCACACCCTTAAGATTTCTTCCCTTGCTCTCCTAAGCCTCACACTCTCTCTATTTATAGAAGCAAGAGAGTGGTAGGCGGGAGGTATGTGAGCGGTAGGTGAGCGGTAGGTGAACGGTAGGTGAGATGTGGTAGGTGAGCAGTATTACATTACAAAAGTGTCATTTTACTTTAGTTCATTAATTGGGGGTCAAAATAACAATCCACATAGACTAGTCGTATTGTACATTAGAAACATATCTGCACGAAACAAGAGGAGATCCAATGGACAAAAGGATAAAAAAGTACATCTATGGGGAGGAAGAGTGAGTGCCACAAGCAGAATACCAAGCACGCATAAGCAAAAGACCAAGGGTTTACAGTTGGAAGACCAAGGTTCGACTAGCGTGAAACTAAAGGTCTATTAGCATAATACCAAATGACTTACTTGACTAAGTACAACCCCCCAAACCAAGCGTACACAGGCAAAAGACCAAGAGTTCACAATTCAAAGACCAAGGGTCCACCAACGGGAAACTAAAGATCCATTAGCATAATGCCAAAGGATCCCTGGCGGGTAACATGCCATCCAAACCAAAGACCAATGTCAAACAAACTGAGCAGAGGCATCAACCAGTCTCTCGCCATAACCCAACTCAAAGGAAAAGCCCACCAACCAGTCTCTTGCCATAACATATGCGAAGGAACATACCGAAGCATCCCTTTGTCAAGAAGTTTGTCACTTATTAGATTACAGTGATTTATCCTCTACGCAATAATCTAACCTTACTCTACTGTTAGAGGTTCCTCATCCATGGATTAATAGTTGATAACCAAACTAGCATAACCGATCAATAAAAAAAAGTCGATCAAATCAAGTATGGCCAACTCTAAGACTGTCCAAGGCCGATCAACAAGCCCAACTCAAAACAATTAGACAAGTTGGTTTAACCGAGCCTTGGCCAACTTATCTCAGCTGATTGAGCCATTTTGTAGTCGAACTGAAGGCCTATACTTGTAAAATACTTTAAATATCTTATAATACTCTCATCCAAGTAGAGACAAATATGTAATTTCATATATTGTAATGTTCCTCTATAAATAGGAGTATTATTTTCTTAGAAAAGACTAATCAAGAATTCATATTATCGTTCATTCACGTAGACCACCCTTTCTATTTTTCTCTCTCTTTCATGTCTCTCTATTCTTTGGGTGTGATTCAGGTTCAGATTCAACAAGTACATTTATCTATAAATTTCACATCTCCTAAAGGATAATTATAAGATATTTGGAAGAGAATGGTGAAGTAATAATCGAGATAATTCTTACTACAAAAGAAAAATATTATTAAGAAAACTTGAATAGAGGGTTGGGAAATGAAAACACAATGACATGAAAGATTTTCTCTAAAATTGCCTCAAGAATAGTAAAACAAAAATTTCCGTTTAATTAGAGAAGATTTATGTCAAACCAAATAACTATTATCACTTTTCTTAGCCAGAGAAGCTTCAGCATAAATTTTTCGTCCAACTTTGGTCAAAATTTAAGTTACTTGAGCTAAGCGCTCCAAAGAAGAGTGTTTAAGCTAACTTAGCATTAGCGTTAATTAGCATTACCATTGCATTCATTGTGTTGTGGCATTCCTCAAATCATTAGTTAATATTATTAATTTATAATTATCTTAACTATCCTTTTCATAGATTAATTAAGTCATAGGTAATCAATATGCTTAAGTTGGTGTTTTATGACTATACATAAATGAATTGGATTAATATATTCAATTTTTCTAGGTAATTTTGTGGATAGTTTTAGTATGAAAAGAGACCTATCTTACGCACCTCATGTATTAAAATCTTTTCAGATAGGTTTAGCCCTCTGCCCATTTTTAATTTTATTTTTTCAGAGATTAAATACATACAAAATTTTTAATATGTTCACATAATTAACTTTAAATTTTGGGGGCCTTTGCCTACGTACCACCAAATTCATATGTATTCATATATCAAACGCCTACAACAACAACAACAATAACCACGTTTATCCCACAAAGTGGAGTCGGCTACAAGAATCCTTTTTTATCCACTATGTAATATTGAGTGTTATATTTTCATTTAATTATAATAAATTAAGATCATTTTTTATACAATTTGCTCAAGTCTTTCTAAGCCTATCTCTGTCTTGTTTAACATAAGTCAAATATAAAATATCTACTCTTCTAACCAGATCATCCGATACCAAACCATCTAAGACGACTCTCTCTAATTTTGTCTGCTACTGAAGCTACACCAACCCTATCACAGATATATTCATTTCGCAAATTGTCTCCAAGTGTAAAGCCACTCATCCACCTAAGCATTCTCATCTTCATAACACTTCTTAGTTTTATGCTTCTCTTTTAAAGGCCAAAATTTTGCGCCATAGAGCAATGCAATTCTCAACACCATCTTGTAATTTTTTTCCTTTTAGTCTTAAGCGGTACTTTTTTATCACACAATAGGCCCGAAATAACTAAAATGTGCACACCTTTTAATAATTTAATCACACCAAGTTACGACTCTGTCACTAGAACTAATACTAAAACTACATTCCATTTATTTAGTTTTAGTTCTACTCAAACAAGGCTATTAGACTTCAAAGTAGAACTCCATAATTCGATCTATTTCCTACGCTCTTTCGCTAGTCTTATCCACAAGAAGGATATCATCAGTGAAAAGTACACACCAAGGTACATCCTTCTGTAAATTTCCAGTAAGAGCATAAATAATTGAAGCGAACAAGACATGGGGTTAAAGTCGATCACTGATGTAATCCAGCTGAAATAAGAAAATATTTAGTCAATCATCTGGTTCACAAGTAACAACTCTAATATATATATTTTTATTGACTTGAATATAATTCATATCAACACCTTTCTTCATTGGAACTCTCCAAAGAATATCTCTTGGAACTTTATCATAAGCTTTTTCTGAATCAATAAAAATCATGTGAAAATTCTTTTTATTTTCTCAGTACTTCTCAATCAAACCTGTCAATAAATGAATTACTTCCATTTTAGACCTCCTTGACATAAATCTAAACTGATTATGAGAAATCTTTATAATTCAGCTTAACCTATGTTCAATTATCCTCTCTTATAATTTGCACACTCTTGCCCATCCCCTTTATTCTTAAAAATGAGGATCAAAACACTCTTCCTCCACTAATCTTTTTTAGTTTTTAAAATAATATTAATGAGTTTGGTAAGCTTCTAAATATTTCCACAATTCAATTGAGATATCATCAGATTCTACATACCTTCCACCCTTGATTTTCCTGAAATCGGCTCAAATTTTTTTTACTAATGTGACGTTAAAAATAAAATATTTTAGTATTATTAATGATATTAAGATTACTAAGATCAATCATATTTTCAAAAAAATGAAGGGTTGTGTTAAATAGTGAACAACCAATATAAAATTTATCAAAAAATCATGATATAAATCATATATCAAGACCATCCCATCCCTTACTTTTGGCCATTAGCATAGTCATACGTAAAATCAAAGTTTAGGTTTTTGATATGTGAATCAATAGGAATTAGGTGGTTATTACGTAAATATTCCTAAATTTTTACATTTATACACCATAGAATGCATAAGCACATCAAAACATAGCTTTATTTAAAATAAATTAATATTAACGCTATTTATTATTTGATTAAAAAAATTGAGCTCAACGATCAAATTGTTGGGATTATTTTGATTTAAATTCCTTTGGCAAAAATTTCCCTACAAAATATTATATATTCAACTCGTACAAGTAAATCGCTGGAAAATCAAAACCTCAAGTACATAAATTAAATACAAAATTATTCTTCGAATTGGATGATCACAATAGCAACAAACATAAACATTAAAGGAAAAAATAATTCAGAAATGAAATAACCTTCAATTTAAGAAGAAAAAATTCGCATTTTTTTACCACATATATCTTGTATGCCTATAAAAATACATGCATTAGCAGGCAACCATATAAAAAGTGTCCCGCCGATGAATATCAACATTATGTTACAACTCAAAACTACAATCTTAGCCCCAAAAATAATAATAATAAATAATGATACTATCACTGTTGTAAACTGGAAGTATAGTCTTTGATCATTAATATCTCACCACAAAACTTCTTAGGGACTTGCTCCAAATCACTCCCTTCCTGCCATGCCTGGCCTACCACCACTCCAGGACCAGCATGACGAATGTATATGACCAAATGGTCATTCAAAGGCCAGGGATGCTGCCCTGAAATTTTGACAGAAACAACATCAGCTCATAATTAATAACACATATCAGTTTATCACTGCAAATGTACTAAATCAATGACTGCCAACCAAATTTAAAAGGGAAATTTGCATACATAGCACACTATTCTTATGTATTTGCATATCTCACACCTAAACTTTCATATTTACACGCATAACACACTTTGGTGTTTCAAACCTATGCATGAAAATGTGTATTTCACTTTTAAAAAGTGACAATTGTGCTATTTTGTTGTGATATTAGGGATTTGAGCTACATGTGTAAAAATGAAAGTTAGGTGAGATTTGTAAATACATAAGAATTATGTGCTAAGTATGTAAATGCCCCAAATGAAACTACCATTGCTATTAGATGGAGTAAAAAGTTAATACTATACTAGGCATGGGAAAGCCATCAGGAAATTCAGATAAGCCTAATAGTCCATCACCAAACTCATATGCCAGATCACAAGGCTGCTCCGTTGAAATTATCTCCGTAACTTGTCTAACAGTGAAGTACAACGGACCATAAAATTTTGATACTGTAGATGGTAATAACCCACCTGAAAGCATGCAAATTTAATTATAATAAACAGAAATATATGTGAAACATACAATCAAGTTTAAGCTGTACAAAACATAAACATTTAGCGAAATTAAAACCTTTCTTAGGCCCCATTTGGTTGCATGAACAGAGTTTGAAAAATGGATAAGGTCTGCCCAGCCTATCATTTGTTTAAAATTCCATGCTGACTTTTAAGCTCTACACGTAATCTTAAAAGTCACCAAATATAAAAATTTCAATCTCACGCATAATGAGGGAAAGTGAAATTAGAAAATTATAATAAAAGTTTTTAATTAACATACTACAAACTAAATGAGCCCTGGAATGTGCTGAAGGTAGATACAAGCAGGCCGTTAAAATGGACTTCCCAGTGAAATACTGAACGCTTTCAAGAAGAAAATTAAAAAATAAGAAAGGAAAAAAAAGCAAGGCATGTAACCGCACAACATTTTTAAGTTGGTCAGAAAGCACGGCTAATTGTACTGTTTAAAAGGTTGCTGTGGAACACATCTCTAAAATTTTATCCAATGACAAAGAAATCAGATAATTTTTTCAATGGCGTGGCTGGGCCAAACTAAAAGGTGCAGCTGAAGTAATCTTAGGATCAAATTTGCCCAACTATGGTTTGATTGATAGTTAAATTCTACATATTCTTGAAGCAAATTATAGCTGACAAGAGCCTCGGTGACTACATTACTTCAATCTGAGACTTTAGTTTGGCATAGTAGCGAGGGTATGCCCAGTTCCGCAGCGTACCGCTTCATGGGCAACCCCCAGTTTTTTTTTTTTTTTTTTTTTTTTTTTTTTTTTTTTNTTTTTTTTTTTTTTTTTTTTTTTTTTGGCATTTACACGCATACCACCTAATTCCTATATATTTGAATATCTAACACCTAAACATAACTTTTTACATTTAGACCAACCAAATCTGTAGTGTTATATATTTACAAATTAAAGTTTAGGTGTTAGATATATAAGTACATAGTAATTGAGTGGTATGTATGTAAAACTTCTTTTTTCTAAGAATTTCTTGGAAAGCTTCTCATCTGCCACGCTACAATGTTTGGCAGGGCCTGGCTTCATGCGTCGCCTTCTCTGCACGGAAGCTGCGCAGAAACTAGCCTCAAATGGGAATGTTTCATATATTCTGGCTCAACCTCACATGACTAATAATATAATATTCTCGGTTATTAATTCGAGAACGAAATCAGACAAAAAAGACCCTATAATCGGCATTTGATTGGAAACTGAATTAATTAATTGATTAATGAATAACATTAAGCTTTTCAATGAATTTTCAGNACGGAAGCTGCGCAGAAACTAGCCTCAAATGGGAATGTTTCATATATTCTGGCTCAACCTCACATGACTAATTATATAAGCTCAACCTCACATGACTAATTATTCATATATTAATTCGAGAACGAAATGAGACAAAAAAGACCCTATAATCGGCATTTGATTTGAAACTGAATTAATTAATTGATTAATTAATAACATTAAGCTAATCAAACACAAGGTTAGAGTATTTCAATGGCATAATTTTCAGCACATCCTAACATTAAATGATAAAAAAAAGCACGCTATCTGCAAACATGAATGAACAAAAATTACATGTACTAGAAATTTTTATTTTGACACAATCTGTAAATTGTGAAAATTATGTTAATTATAAGGATAATAGATCCATAAAAAATTTACCCAGATTGCACCTCATTAAAACTAACCATGAATGGCATCATAGTCTAAGCATAATGTCACACCCCGCCATCTTCAAGAATAATTGACAAGCTAATCATGGGAAATGAAGATTCTAGAGAAAATCAGAATGTAAAGAGCAATTTAAGAGACTAAAAGATTTCACGACATTCTAGAAAAAACTATAAAGTACGAGAAAATTCCAATAAATTCTAGAAGGTTCAACATAATTTCAAAAATATGCTGAAAAAAAAAGCTTCAAGAAAACTCTAGAATATTTTGGAAACTTATAGAAGCATGTATATATAAAGAACGATGTATAACTATCTTAAAGATATTACATTCTAATGTAATCTAGAAAGTTTCCTTAGGCTTGGGAAGGATCATAAATAAAAATCCTACCCACTCATTTGATTCATCCAAGAACCATCCAAGGTTCTCAAGCATTTAAGTGTTGTAATCACTCTTTCTTAGTGAAGAGTTTCTTTCTCCAATACTTTTCTCTACTCTTCTTCTTGGAGTGTTTTGTGCTTACAAGTCAAAGTGTGTGAGAGTTAAATTGATTTAGTGTCAAATAAAAGCGTTGAAGCCGCACGGGTGGCTTGAGATAAGTTAGTCTGTGACAATTGGTATCAAAGCCAAGGCTTGAAGATATGATAAAGAGTGTCAAGGAGCACGTAATGGAGTCTGAATCCACAAATGTGGAATCATCTCAACAAAGGCGAGGTCGTCAAAAGCAACGAGATCCAGTTGCATCCAAACCATGGAAGATTCAAGGTGATCATGCACGGTTGTGATTCGCGACTTGCTCAGGTGTATGAGGCAATGAATAGCACGGAGTCAAAGATAGAGGATGTTGGCCAAAAAGGTCAATGGACTCGAGGAGGACATTACAATTCATTCGCAATCAAAGGCATGTTGCTCCAACTAGAAGAGTCCTTAAGGGACCAAACGACAAAGATGTGTGCAGACTTGATGGGGTAGCTCTAGGAGGTACGAAAAGCCCATGAAAACGAGATTAGCAGCATACATGCTAGCTTGGAGATGTGTGGAGACATTTCGTCAAGCAAGAGGGCAATAGAGACATCTACAAATCATCATACCTTTGAAGCCAAGCGTATTGAAGTGTCAAAACCAAAGAGTTTTGGAGGAGCTCACAATGTGAAGAGAGTGGACAATTTCTTATGGGGACTTGAGCAATACTTCGAAGCGATGAGGATTATGGATGAAGATGCAAGAATACAATTTGTAACTATTTGTCTCTCAGACATTGCTACNTCATCCTAACATTAAATGATAAAAACAAGCACACTATCTGCAAACATGAATGAACAAAAATTACATGTACTAAAAATTTTTATTTTGACACAATCTGTAAATTGTGAAAATTATGTTAATTATAAGGATAATAGATCCATAAAAAATTTACCCAGATTGCACCTCATTAAAACTAACCATGAATGGCATCATAGTCTAAGCATAATGTCACACCCCGCCATCTTCAAGAATAATTGACAATCGACAAGCTACTCATGGGAAATGAAGATTCTAAAGAAGATCAGAATGTAGAGAGCAATTTAAGAGACCAAAAGATTTCACGGCATTCTAGAAAAAACTATAAAGTACGAGAAAATTTCAATAAATTCTAGAAGGTTCAAAATAATTTCAAAAATATACTGAAAAAAAAAAAACTTCAAGAAAACTCTAGAATATTTTGGAAACTCATAGAAGCATGTATATATAAAGAACGATGTATAACTATCTTGAAGATATTATATTCTAATATAATCTAGAAAGTTTCCTTAGCCTTGGGAAGGACCATAAATAAAAATCCTACCCCCTCATTTGATTCATCCTAAGAACCATCCAAGGTTCCCAAGCATTCAAGTGTTGTAATCACTTTTTCTTAGTGAAGTGTTTTTTTCTCCAATACTTCTCCCTACTCTTCTTCTTGGAGTGTTTTGTGCTTACAAGTCGAAGTGTGTGAGAGTTAAATTGATTTAGTGCCAAATAAGAGCGTTGAAGCCGCACGGGTGGCTTGAGATAAGTTAGTCTGTGACAATTGATATCAGAGTCAAGGCTTGAAGATATGATAAAAAGCGTCAAGAAGCACGTAATGGAGTTTGAATCCACAAATGTGGAATCATCTCAACAAGGGCGAGGTCGTCAAAAACAACAAGATCCAGATGCATCCAAACCATGGAAGATTCAAGGTGATCATGCACGGTTGTGATTCGCGACTTGCTCAGGTGAAGGAGGCAATGAATAGCACGCAGTCAAAGATAGAGGATGTTGGCCAAAAACGTTGATGAACTCGAGGCATGTTGCTCCAACCAGATGAGTCCTTAAGGGACCAAATGACAAAGATGTGTGAAGACTTGATGCGGTAGCTCTAGGAGGTATGAAGTGCTCAAGAAAACGAGATTAGCGGCATACATGCTAGCTTGAAGATGTGTAGAGACATTTCGTCAAGCAAGAGGGCAATAGAGACATCTACAAATCATCATACCTTTGAAGCCAAGCGTATTGAAGTGTCAAAACCAAAGAGTTTTGAAGGAGCTCGCAATGTGAGAAAGTGGACAATTTCTTATGGGGACTTGAGCAATACTTCGAAGCGGTGAGAATTATGGATGAAGAGGCAAGATTACAATTTGCAACTCTTTGTCTCTCAGACATTGCTATGTTTTGATGGACAAAAAGGCGATGAGATATAGAGAAAGATATATGCACTATATCCACCTTTGATGACTTCAAGAAAACGTTAAAGAGAATTCTATTCTGAGAACGCGGAGGAAGAGACTAGAGCATGATTGTGAAGCTCAAACAAGAGGGATTGATTCGGGAATATATTAAAAAGTTCATAAACTTGGTTCTTGAAATTCCCGACATGTCTGACAATGATGCTCTTTTAAACTTCATGGATGAACTCAAATAGTGGGCAAAGAGAGAGCTTGGGAGACGGAGAGTGCGAGATCTTGCCACTACTATCACGGTTGTCGAAAAACTAATTGATTACTCAAAAGAGTTCACAAAGCCTAAAGCTAAGAAGAGTGCCTATGTCAAAAGTGGGGAAGAGAAAGATGAACATAAGAGACCCGCCACCAATCGACTTAATCCAAGGCAAAAGGTAAATGGAAGTCTAATAACAACAAAACCAAACTGCATAACAACTGCTTCCTTTGTGGAGGACCTCATTGAACAAGGGATTTCCGTTAGGAGAATACTCTAAACTGTCTCCTTACAAGCCATCAAGAGGAAGAAGATGGTGATGTTATCGGATTATTGAACAAGGGATTTCCATCAGGAGCAAACAATAGAATTCTCAATATTGTTTGCCAATAGCATGTGCATCATGGAGGGAAACCAAGCTTGCTTAATATCGACAACAAGAACTAGCAAGCAAGAAGCCAAAATGTTATCGTTCATTCAATTCAAGAAGGGCATCCAACGAGTTGAGCAGAGTTACTTGGCTATTCTTCATGACTCCAATGAAGAAGGAAAGCCCCAAGAAGACAATTCAAGGGAAGTGGTGGCAGTACTCGAGAAATATAAAGGTGTTTCACCACCAAATTTACCAAAAGAACTACGACCAAAGAGGAAGAAAGATCAGCAGACCGAGCTAGAACCAGAGATTGAGCCGCTAGCCATAAAACATTGTTGCATGGTACCCCTCTCCCCTACAACCAGGTACGAGAGAGAAAGACCGACCTTCAAATTCGCCAAATCCTGGAACGAGCAAAGCGAGCTAGCTCGAGCCACATTACATAAAACTACAAGAAAAATAAAGAAGTGGGAAGACAAGAAAATGAGACATGAAGACACATGGGAAAAGAAAAAACTGGAGCTATCAAGTGGAAGTCGCAATAAGGACAATGCGAGCTTAAGTTGGGGATAGTGTCAAACCCCGCCATCTTCGAGAATAATTGACAAGCTAACAAAAAGAAAAGAAGATTCTAGAGAAGACTAAAATGTAGAGAGCAATCCAATGGACTCTAGAAGATTCCACGACATTCTAGAAAAAACTAAAAAGAAAGAGAATATTCCAAAGAATTCTAGAAGGTTCCATATAATTCAAAAAATATGTTGAAAGGAGTAACCTTCAAGAGAACTCTCAAATATTCTTAAAACTTCCAGAAGTTTTTGTGAAAAAAGACGACAATAAAGCAAAAAATTGGAACGAGAAAATCACACATACAAGTAGACACACAGAGATTTATGTGGTTCAGCAAATTACCTACGTCCACGGAACTGCAGAGAATTTTATTGCTTTGAGCATTACACATCGTCGATAATTTTGAAGATCACAAGAAAGAATCTTTCTTCCTCTCTCTCTCCTTAGCCAACTCGTAAGCCACCAAAACGGAAGAACCGAAGAACACCAAGGGGTTGGGAAAGGCTTGCAACTTTTTCTTTTCCATAAGCCAATTGCCAAAAAACCAGAATAACGAGCAGAGTACTTGAGTTTTCAATTCCAATCGTTATAATCATCCCCCATTTAGGCCCATTTAAGGCAAGTCCCGTCATCAAGGAAATCTGGAGAAGGCGGGATGATCCAAGCCTTGATTCGCAAATAGAAGAAAAAACGGGAGTGCGGGAGAGCCAGCGAGCGAGAAGAAAAACATGTAAACAAATAAAATAATTTCAGATACATTACAAAGATGTAAAAATTGTCCAAATGAAGTAATGGACCAGACTCCACATTACTCAACAATTATCCCACTTGGAGACTGGGACACTAGTTACATCATCCACTGGTTGCATCACTCTTTTACTCAAACGTGATATCCTCTAATTCTACAACTCAAAGCTCCCTATCTTCAAGCTAGAAGGCCAACTGAAGTTGAGCAAAATTTCAATTTCTCAAGCGTAACACCCTTATTTAACATATCAGCAGGATTTTTGCTTTCACAAATTTTCTCAATTAACAATTGTTCGTCATCTAACAATGACCGTATGAAGTGATATCTGATCTGAATGTGCTTAATCCTGGATTTAAATACAATATTCCATACAAGAAATATAGCGCTCTGACTATCACTGTAGAGAGTGACATTTTGATTATTCTGACCTAATTCCTCCAAGAAACCTTGTAGTCATATCATCTCCTTTGCAGCCTCTGACACTGCAATATACTCAGCTTCTGTAGTAGATAAGAAAACTGTTTTCTACAAGTTTAAGCCACATGATACTACAGTGACACTAAGAGTATAAACATGCCCAACAATACTCCTGCTATCAATGTCTCCAGTTAGATCAACATCAAAAAAGCTCTGTACCTCTAAACTCTTTCCTAAGAAACACAAGCAGGTTTCTGAAGAACCTTTCAGATATCTCAAAATCAACTTCACTGCTTCTCAATTTTCCTTTCCTAAGTTACTCATGTATCTGCTCACAACTCCCACAACATGAACAATATCCGGTCTTGTGCAAACCATAACATACATAAGTGAACCAATAGTTGGAGCGTAAGGTACCTTACTCATGTGATCTCATTCCTCCTCTGACTTGGTGACTGATTTTTGTTGAGTATGAAGTGACTGCCCTGAGATGTCAACTAGTTTGGTTTTATCCATGTTGAACCTGTTGAGTACCATTTTCACATATTCTGCCTATGAGAGACTCAACGTGCCTCTAACTCTATCTCTGACAATTTTCACGCCAAAGATTTGTTTGCAGCTCCTAAATCCTTCATTGAAAAGTGCTTTGACATTTGCTTCTTCAGATTAATGATAATATTAATACTGGGTCCTGCAATAAGCATGTCAACTACGTACACGAGTAGAATGATGTAAGAATTGTCAAAATGCCTAACATAGCAACTATATTTGTCTGGCATCTACTGTACCTTGCATTTTGCATGAAATTATCAAATTTTTGTACCACTGCCTAGGAACTTGTTTCAGGTCATACAAACTCTTCTTCAGTCTGTAAACTGAATCTTCATTTATTTGTATCACAAACCCCTCAGGTTGGTACATGTAGATGTTTTCTTCAAGGTTCTCATGAAGAAAGATTGTTTTCTCATCAACTGCTCAAAAAATATCTTCGGTAGCCACCATGAATAGTACCATTCTAATGGTTGTGTGCTTCACCACACAAGAAAATGTGTCAGAATAATCAATGTTTTGCTTCTGTTGAAAGCCTTTTACAAGAATTTTAGCATTGTACATTTTGCTGCCATCAAGCTCAATTTTCACCTGGTCACCCAATTGTTGTGTAATGTCTTCTTCCCCGGTAGAAGTTCTGTCAGCTTTTATGTCTGATTTCTTAGCAAAGAATCTATCTCTTCTTTCATGGTCAGTTCTCACTTGCTAGAATTTTATCTTGCAAGGTTTTTTCATAACTTTGTGGTTCTTCATCATCTGTCAACAGAATGTAGCTCAAGGTTGGTGCGTAACGCTAAGGAGAAAGTCTTTTCCTGACTGACCTGCGAACTGTAGCTGTAGGAGTTGACGGCTCTGAAACTAACTGCAGAACAATAGGAATGAGTGCCCCAGACTTACTCTCTTCATCACTTCCATCACTGCCCTGCACTGTAATCTAGAAAGTCCTCTTAAGCTTGAGGAGGACTATAAATAAAAGTCTCTCTCCCTCATTTGGATACATCCAAGAACCATCCAAGGTTCCCAGACATTCAAGTGTTATAATCACTCTTTCTTAGTGAAGTGTTTCTTTCTCCAATACTTCTCTCTACTCTTCTTCCTAGAGTGTTTTGTGCTTAAAAGTTCAAACTTTATGAGGGTTAGGTTGATTTAATGCCAAGGAAGAGTACTGAAGCCGCATCGGTGACTTGAGATAAGTTAATCTGTGATAATAAGCTCTATAGAAGTGGGTAATCCTACAACACTAGTTAGGCTTCTACGGTGTAATTTGTAGGTCAAAGATAATAATCGCCGAAAATTTTTCTTTAAATGTGGGGAACCGTCCCAGAACCTACATTGTTTGGAAGCCTCATATATTATGTATGCCCTTATGAGCTCTAAAAGATTCTATTCGCTTCAGACATAAATAACACTACAGCATTCATAAGAAATCTATGATAAACATCTTGACCACACTATAATGATTTTTCTAAAATTACACTATAACGGAAAATATCTATTTCAAACATAACTTTGTATTTTCAGCAATCTTGCCACGTTAGAAAGCGTGGCAGCCTTCTAAATTACTCAACTGAAAATCCAGCAAATACTTATTTGTTACCATAAATCTATAAAAAAGTAAAACAAAATTTTAAACTAGTCAGCTATAGCGCAAGATATTTTCAGCCAAACATAAAACTGATAGTTCGACAACTGTCACTCTAGGACACAAAGAGGCCCTATAAAAACTCAACCTGAACATAAAATAGTTGAATTCTTAGAAACTTGCAAACAAGATATTGGACGAATATAAAAAATAAAATAGAAGGAAAACATCGAAAGAATGTTTATGAAATTTATTGAAATAATTTAAAAAATGAAAATTATATGGTGTAGATAATCTTACTAGGGATTAATCGCCCATATGTGCCACCATCCTTCCCTAGAAAAATGACCTGACTAATATCAAAATTTTAAAATGCATTGAGATATTTAGTATGATGCACACTTTGAAAAAGGAAAACAGTCAGAAGAAACAGAGTCAAGCTAATATAACCTTTTTGAAGTCATTTAACCAAGACAATGGCATTGGACCTGTTTCAAAAGTTCAAAAAATAAAAGAGAGAATTAAAAATGCTTAAAAATAATTATCGTAAATTTACTTCCAAATGAGTAATATGGCATTAATTATTTCTTACGTTGATTAACTGGAGCCCTTACATGACATTTAGTGTTCAACTAACTGTTCAAAAATTACAAATCATGGTGAACTTCTGGGGCAAAATTAGTACCTTCTTATAAATTAATCTCAAACATGCAACTGGAGAAATGCTTATGACAAACAAAATAATCCTTGATGGAACTATTCAGCACAATAAAAAAGCATGCACACCATTACATGCTATTGCAAAAAGGTTAAACAGCCTCATACATGTAGTCCTAAAAAAAAGGGGATAAAAGCAGGCGTTAAATCAATTAACGGAAATTCTATACAAAACTACAATAAACTCGGGATTGTATATTGTATTTCATAGTAATCATACATGAACAAACAGGTGAAAAGATGCAGGGAAAGGTTTTTGTCAATAATATCTTATAAATGATTAATGCCTGTGTGTGTGTCAGTTTGTGTGTGATGCAAGATAGAGAGAGGAGGGAGAGACAGAGAGAGCAAGAGAGGGAGAAGGGGTGGTGGGAGGGAGGGAGCGAGGGAGAAAGGGAGGGATGTTTAAACTTAGACTAGAAGAAGAATGGCAATTAAGGCAAAAATGGGGCCCTGGAAATAGTATATCATGATTCATGAAATTAAAGAAGTTTCACTAATGAAGTTTTCACAATCCCAAAATATGGAATGAAGAGTTAAAATATATTCCAAGGATTTATGGCCTATTATACAGAAGAAGTTTTACTGAACCAAAAAAGCTCAAAAGAAAAACCATGAGAATAAGTTATATAGAAACTGCTATAAATTTTTAGGGGATAAATTACTGATCACTTCCTAAAAGTTAACTCCAAATAGCTAAGACAAGGTTAGAGATGATGATGATGAGTCATTACTTCTTGATTTCAGGTAAATTTGACTATATATGTTGAATTACAGGTTTCTTAATATTTAGTTGCGGTACTTTTGTTTTTAATATAAAGAGAGCTGAAAAAAATAATCAAGCAAATTGATTGTATTTGGGGTCAGCTCTCTCGAGCTTAGGCTTTAAGCCAAATTTAAGCCTAGAAAGCATTGTTTTTAGATCCCCCTAGAATCAAAACATAACAATCTTTTTTCAAACTTATTCATAAGTTAAGTTAGTTTTTGTGCTTTGTTTTATTGAGTTATATTCATTTAGAATTCAATCCTAATAGAATAAAGACAGGTACTTTTCTTTCATTTGTTGAGTTTTATTGTTTTCACTTCAACTCAAGTGAGGTTAGGTTCTAACCCCCAATCTTTCCTTTTGTTCCAACACCTATCCAATATACTTTTGTTTGACTAAGTTTTTATTCCAGCAAAACATATCTGCATTCACTCAACATTTTTTCGCTGATACAAAAAGCAAAATGACCATCACCCAACCAGAGAAAGCTTTAGGATCTATCCTCCCACTAAACTTAGATACATCAAATTTAATTTTCTTATTTTATATCATTATCAATATCATAATATTATCAAAAATAACAGCATAATCTGCATCATGATATTCTCTACGACAACTATCTTAATTATTTTACATGGTGAGATTCTGGTCTTCTAACGAAGATGTGAATGAGTTCTTCATTTCAGCTAGATTCATCATCCAGTTCTCTAGGATTAGTTTTCAAAGTTTTATAACAACAATTTTAAATGGTTTTGTAAATATTGAATTCAAAGTTGTCTGGGAGACACACCAAGGGATTAGAGAGATTGAACCAGAGAAAAAGAAGAAAGAGATAGAGAGAGAGAGAGAGAGAGAGAGAGGAAAGGAGTGCACAAAAATTTGCCCCTCTAAGGCAAAAGAAAATATTCTCGGGCTCTTCTGATCATTTTTATATAATGGAAGTTTTCGATATATGAAGAGGGTTAAGAACCAAAAGTTTCCTCCTGTAAGAAGATACATAACAAAAGAGAGAAGCCAAAGGTCCTATTAGATAAAGAGCACCCTCAATTTAAAGGAAAGAGAATACGATAAAAGTAAATTACATTTATAACACTGCTTTAAGAGGGGTTGTATAGGTTATTTTAGTAATCATACGCCTATGAGTCAGAGTTGTGGGTCAGAGCCCTGCTATCCTCTGGCACAGTCGATTGAGGCCGAAGAGGCGAGATGATTAGTGTCGTCGGTCAGCCTTCTGGATTGGGACCATCAATGGGTCAGCCCTTAAGGTCTAGGCAATTGGTTGGATTTCTGAATAAGGTCAGCAAGGTTGATTTGGTTGTTCGATATTAGCTTGGGCGGATGAGTTGTGTCACTCGTCAGTCCTCAATTCTTGAGTAGAGGATGTCATCTGGGCATGTATCGTTGGGTTGGTTCGAATGAACTCTGGCTAGCATGGTCGATCTTTTTCCTGGAGGGTCCAGATTTGTCACGTCACTCTGTCATAAGTTGTTGGATTTCCTTGAGATTCATGCTAACACATTTTTTGTATACATATTTAGTTTCCCGATTCATTTGCTTCTCGGAGATTACTCTGTGATAAGAATAAGAAAATTTAATGCAAAAAAATGAATTGTGCTTATGCTTAATAATTCAATAAATGAACACCACTTGAATTTCGTACTCGCAATTCCTATAAACATGGAGTAAAGGGGCGTGCTATTCCCATCTCCCTCTAATTTTCTTCGCTCGATCAGTCTGAACTCCGATAGTCAGCATGGTGAATAAGTCATCTTCCAAAGCTGATAAGTACAACAAAGTCGTACCGTAGAGCTTTTGATAATGTGAGTTAGGAAAGTAAATCTCGCCTGAAAGAGGAGCGAAGGTAGAAAGTGTTGGCGAAGAATTGTAAGACCCAACCTGGAGGATCGGGTCGGGAAGTCGAACTCGCTCCTTAGTCGCCCCAGTGAGAAGGGATAAGCAGAGGAGATCTGCCTGAGAGGAGCACGTGAGGAGAAAGTTCGTCTGAGGGAAGCATCTCGAGTAGAGTAAAGTGGTCGTCTTAAGGAGCTGCCGCTCAGTCAATCGGCTCTTATTCAGACATCAACATCGAAAGCAAAGCAAGGAGCTGTTGGTGCTTTGGCATAGTTTGGGGCGCCAAAAGTAGGCTAGGGGAACTGTGCGAGAGGTTGTTGATAACTCGACGTCGTTGGGAGCGAAGGGTGTCACTAAACTTCCTCCACTAGTCGAGGGATAAAAGATTGATGAGGAAGGTATCTCTTTCACAGCTTTGGAGTGAGAACAAATCATGTGTGTGGAGGGTCTTTGTTGGGTGTACTTCCTTTTTCTGAATCATACTTTATAATGTCTTTTGACGCGGATTACTTGATCACTAGATTGGTGATTGTCAACTCCCCGTCGGGGGAGGTTGGTGAAGATTTGATCACCAAGGTGGACCGAGGATCTGCTAAGGGTGCTCCACACCAAGCCGAGGCCGGAGTTGTCGTCCGAGTCTCCCAGGGAAGGCCAAAGTAGAGGTGGTTGGAAGGGCCAAATCTCCCAGCTCAAAGGAGCATCGGTTGCATGAGATAGAAAATTTGTTCATCCAGGCGGCCAAATTTCCTCAAGACGGAAAGATGCACGGGTGAACAAGTTGGAGAAGCTAAAGGATGAGGTGACTGTCATTCGTGCTCAGGAGGTTGTGCTCTGTGAAGTAGTTCTTTGGGTGGAATTTTTGGCCATTTGGGATGCATCTTCAGCCATCTAGAACCATCCGAGAGGCGCCTTTGGACGCTCAGGCACATGTTAAAATAGAAAGAGCAGATAAGTTTTGGATTAGGAGGCGAACACTTGTACAAGCAGCTGCTTCAACGAGAGTTTGACTCATCTGAAGCGATTGTTGACGGTTTTATAAAATAGTTTCTTGAATAACTGTTGAAAGGCTGATGTAAATATTATTATTGAAACAAAAATTTAAGTTTTATATAGCACCTAAGTATTCCCAAGAGCTCTTTGGCTCCATCTCATCTGAGAAGGTGTCGATTATGTCGGCACGTCGGGTGGAGTATCTTCAAGAGTCTTATGTATATAGGCAGAAGTGGAGGTGTTGAATCCGGTGAACAAGTTCGTTAGCATGCTCATCAATCTCTAATGTGGGTAAAAGTGGGACCAAGTCAAGGCGTGTGAGCAGGCTACGCCCGTACACAATTTCAAACAACGTGTGTCTTGTAGTCTAGCTCGTGAATCTGTTAAAGATGAATTCGACTTGCGCAAGAATGAGATCTCATTACTTGATGTTTTTTTTCTCACGAAGCATCATAGAAGATTCCTAAGACTCCTATTTGTTACTTCGGTCTATCCATCCGTATGAGAGTGTCTTGCAGAACTAAATTGAAGTTTAGTGTCTGATTTACCCAAAGGGTCATCCAAATGTGGATAAAAAATTTGACGTACTGACCAAAATTAATGGTCCTAGGAATGCCTTGAAGTTCACGATTTCTCGAAAGTACAAGTTGGCAATGTGAGATGCTTCCAGCGTTCAGTTGCAGGCCACAAAAAACGTTATCATTGAGAAACTATGATCACAAAATCCTTGTTTCTTTGTGTGTGGGGAAGTCCTATCACGAAGTCCACACTGACGCCGAACCATGGCACCAAAAATACCAATAAAGGAGTACAATCTTGTATTATGCCAACAAATTTTGACAATATGGCAAGTTTTAACTTGTCGGACGTGTCGCTCCACATCCTTCGTAAGTCGGGAGAAAAAAAAGTGTTCTCTCACAAGCGCGAGTCTAATCCCTACCAAAATGGCTTACTAATCCTCCAATGTGATTCTCCTGGACAATGGCCTCTCTTAGTGAGCATCGAAGAATGCATAATTTATTTTGGTAAAGCAAGTAGCATTCGTTAAATAGTACTACCTGATAATCTTCTCCCGTCACAGCTCCTAGATCTCCCGGAAGCCCTTGTCTGTCTTGTATAAGTCATTTATAATCTCAAAATCCACAATGCAGGTCTTCATGGACATAATCAGCAAGTGATGATGGCTCAATGCGTCACAACGAGGTTCTGCCTCCCGACTTTATGCTTGAGCACAAACCAGAATGAAGCTAAGAATGCCACCCACCGCACGTCAACCTTTTATTTCACTTAACTGTTTAACAATTTTAAAGCTTTGTAGTCTGTGAACAGAGTGAACTCATTCCTCAGTAGATAATGACTCCAGTATTCTAGAGCTCTGACAATGAATAGAACTCCTTGTCGTAGATTGAATATTTTTCTCGTGCATCATTCAACTTTTTGCTGGAAAAAAAAAATGATCGGGGGACCTCCTTGACTAGGTACAACTCCAGTGGCTAGAACTGGTGCCTGAGTCACCTTCTCCTTTGGTGTGTCAGAGCTAGTCTGAGCTGTAGCTGTCCAAGTGAATTATTTTCTTTTCAACAGTTTTGTGAAGGGGGCGCTAATGGAGTTGAAGTTCCTGACGAATCATTGGTGGAAGGAGGCTAGCTCCAGAAATTGTCATAGCTTGGTGAATAATTTTGGCGCGGTACAGCTCACGATTATCTCAATTTTCGTTGTTCTACTATCTGTGCTAAAAATGATGTAGCCCAAAAAACAAACTTGGTTCGTGATGAAGTAGCATTTCTTCAGGTGGGCATACAATGTTCGAATAGTAAAACCTCGAATACCACCCGAAGGTGTTGCATGTGTTCCTCTTCGGATTTACTATAAACCGGAATATTATCAAAGTAGATCGCCACAAATTTCCCAATGTAACCCAAAACACTTGATTCATCAATCGCAAGAAGCGTTGGATGCATTGGACAGGCCAAAAGGCATAATTGTCCATTCGCAGAGACCAACTAGTGCCTTGAAGGTTATCTTCCACTCATCTCCTGGCCATATTCTTATCTGATGATATCTACTGCACAAGTAGATCTTAGAGAAGACGGTAGCTCCATGTAAGTGATCTAAAAGATCACCTAAGTGTGGTATGGGAAACTAATATTTGATGGTATTTTTATTAATGGCGTTGTTGTGAATACACATCTGCCATGAAAGTTCGTAGGGGCCATAATGGTGGGGACAGCACACGAACCGGTGCTCTCTCGGACTAATCCTCTCGTAACAAGATCCTGCATCTACCACTTTAGCTCCTCTTTCTTAGTGGGTTGCAATCTGTAGGTGGGTCAATTTGGTAACACCGATCCTGGTATGAGGTTTATGGTATGTTGGATGTCCCTTAGTGAGAGTAATCCATATGGAAGGTTGTCGGTCATTATATCCCGGAAGTTGTCTGGTAGTGGCTTTAGATGTGCAGGTATCTCACTCTCCTCGTCGGTACCTTCTAGAAGGACTAATGCAAGTGTCATTGGTGCGTCTCGAACTAACTACAGAAAAGTTTCCTGTGAGATTAGTGCATCCTCTGTGTTGATCATGCCCCGCGCATCCTTGACAGGTATGATGTGCTTCCCATCCTTAAACATGTAGGTGTTCTTGAAGTCGTCGTGCAAAGTTTTACAGTCGAACTGCCACAACCTCCCTAATAGAATGTGACATGTGTCCATCAGAAACATATCAGACCAAAATTGTTCATTTAGTTGATCGCTGATTAATTATTTGACTAAGCACTGCTAATCTACGCATTCGGTCAGGTGAGAGAATAGGATCCCAAGTTCTTCACCATTAACGCGGATATGACATTTTCACAACTTACACCGTCAATGATCAAACTGTAGACTCTACCTTTTAACGTATGCATGATGTGAATGATGTTATGACTCAAGCATGACAAGTCTGTCTCTAGTTCTAAATGCAAGACCCTCCGTATGACCAACATTTTTTACTGTCTCCTAGAAGTTGAAGTGTTTCTTCTGAACTAACCTCTGAGTCGGTTTCCCCAACTTCCTTGACGACGCCTTCTTCAGTGAACGAGAAAACCCAACTTATGGGACAGTTGGCAGCGATGTGGTCGTAACCGTGGCACCTAAAACACTTCCGAGCAGAAACTGTTCCGGATGAACTGCCCTTTTCTAGTTTCATTCCACTCAGGGTGGTCTTCTCGCTTCCTAATATTGTCTTTGCCAACTTCAAATGTGGTTTTATCGGCATGCGTGATTGTAGGGCTTGAATATTGATTGTTGTCGAAAGGAGGACTGTGACATGGCCTGCATCTGCTGCCTTTCTACCTTTAATGTTAGGTTCTAGACATCACCCAACATAAGCAAGGTTGTAGTTGAACAACATTGCTAATGGAGGGTTTTAGCAAAGTTGTTAGGTTTTATACATAGCTCAACTAACTCGCACTTCATCTGTAATTGGTCAAACTTCGTCGTGAACTCCTCACCCCAAAGTTCTCGCCACTGCAGGTTGTGGAGCCCGAGGAAAATATCCTTGCGGTAATGGGGTGGCAGGCACTTCTTATGCATAACTTTCTTCATTTTTTGCTCACTAGATGATCTTGTCGTTTACATCTCTTTTGCGTTGTCGCTGCAGTTTTTCCCACCATAATGAGACGTTTTTCAGCAATTTGATAGCGACTAGTTAAACATGTTTATCCTTGAGCAACTCCTTATGTTCAAAGATGTGTTTGACCGCTTGCAACCAGTCAATGAAATCGTTGGGATTCATGCTTCTGTCAAACACAGGAGGTTTGGCTTGATGTCGAAGTCTCGGTGGGTGCCAAAAGTGGGCTCCTTTTGTGGCCTCCTTTAATAGTGAATGTTGAAGCAGCAAAGTCGATATTCATCATCACTGTCGTTTTTGCGATGAAACAGATTCAAATCATCATCACAATCTCCTCTTCAATTCTTGAGGTCGCACTCAAGGGTAATGCTGTCTTGGGTTCCATCGTTCAACTAGAACAATCGTTAATGCAAGCGACAGATCTCCTGTTTCTTCCCGGGTTGGTTATGGCACATATCGAAGTGGCTGCATGACTTGGGCTTGATTCAGAAGGGGGTGGAAGAAAAGAAATGAGAGAATGAAGGTGGAGAAGACAAGAAAAGGAGGGGAAGGAATAGGAGAAAATTTTTGGTTGGCTTGGGTGGAGGCGGATATTGGGGAACCCTAGGTTAGGACTGGGGTTGGGCTAGCTTTGATACCAAATGATATCAGAGTAAATCCAAACCGCGACACAAACGACAATTTTTTTTTATTGCTAACTTCAAAACGGTACAAAGACGACACTGCAACAACAACAACATAGCAAAGATAATGACAGATAACAAAGCGAGTGCAGAAATAAAAAATAAATGTAAATAACAAAAAACAGAAACGTCCCTTTCTTTCGAGCCGCGAACCCGACAGATGGAGTAGGCTAGACTGTTGCAAGAGGCAGTGGTTGGCAGAAAGCGTCGATTAGATGATCGGGAGTCAGTTGAAGGGGGCTGAGGGGGTCAGCGGTCTACGTTCGGTGGCAAGAATGGTCGATGATGGGTAGAAAACTGCAGGGAAGGTGATCGACCAACGGGAAACGCTCAGGAAGGTGGACAATGGTTGTTGGAGGGGTGGCGAGCTGCAAGTGACTAGAGAGAGCAGGGGGGGCAGTCGACAGGTCGGTCTTTGCAGGAGAATGACGTTGGCGAGTTCTATGAGCAGTTGAGGTGAGCATGTAGGTCATTCAGTGGCTTGTATGTGAGGAGAAGGGGCGTCGATGGACCTGCTAACAGTGTGGGGTGTGGCTATGGCGAACAGGGATTGGCTTGGCCTACGGCCTTCAAGGAGTAGGCGAGGTTGGCTCACCCAGTGACTGATTGGAGATGAGCATCACCTTGGGCGAGGAACAGCCTAAGCACCGCTCGCCATCGGGTACAACCCTTTGACTGCCTTGGAGGCACACCTGAAATCAGAGATGAATTAAAAAACTTCTTAGCAATCAACACACAACAACTTAAAAAAATATAGGACTAGAGGCTAGACTAGGTAAGTAGGAAAATAGACAAGGATTAAAGAAAAGTGGAAAAGAAAAGGAAGAAATTTGAAATGCAGGCTAGGAAAGAAGGGAAGGATTAGGAAGGGGAAAAATTATAGTAGTATATGATGTGGCTGGACTGGTCATTTGCTTGCCCTTACTCGAATCTCGGAGCCCCGAGCCACCTAGTATCAATTTATTTAACCAAAAAACCTCACTATCTTTTTCTTTGAGAATGCTAAAAAGATCAATGGGATAAATATGGGTGAAAAAAAGCACTAATACAGACATGATTAGAAAAACATTAATCACAGCCAAATGAGTGTTGACCCTAGGATATACATAGTTCAATCAAGAATGACCAACATTCACGAGATGAGTAGGCACAGAAAAATATATCAGTAGATGTATAGAAGAGTACAAATTAAAAGGATTAACAAATACTATATTGAATCTTCTTCTGAAGAAAGCTAAAATGAACATGTAGATCTCATCACATTTGAAATAACCATTTTGTCAAAGAAGCCATAGAAGATGGGTAAAGAATTTCTCTCTTACGAAATCTCCAGGAACAATCATGGAAGCCAACAAACCCTGCAAAAAAATCTCATTTTTCTCTCTCTTAATAGATTTATGTGATACGGGTAAAAGAGACGTCACTAATTTCAGCAACAACATGGAAAAGAACTGGAAAGAAAAGTGAATAACATGAAGAACAAGAAAATGGTTAAATACTACTTGGGAGCCACTCAGGATACAACTGCAGGGTAAGGTTTGAATGGTTCAAAACCTCCCAAGAGAAAACAAACACAAGTCTAAAAACCCCTACACCATACAAAACAACCCCTATTTATAAAGGTTAGACTCTTCTAATTATAAGTATGTCATCCTAAAACATAGAGAAACAAAAAACAAACTAAAACACATAAATCAAGATATCTAAATTAAAATAAAACTCTAGCTCCCGAGTTATTCTCCCGAGAATGGCAAGATTCCCTCATATTGAGCAAGCTCAGAATCTAATTTGTAAGAGAAACCAAATTAGAGACTTTGAAAGCAATAGAATCGCTTTAATCCCTAGGTAGATCGAGTTTGGTGATCCAAGCATCCTCCAACTTTGTCACTGTTGAGACCGGATCAAGGGATTTCCAACTCCAATTCTGAAGCATCCCAATCCACTTGATATCAATTTCTTGAGAACCGAGAGCAACAGATGCATCTTGTTGTAAGATATTCAGTTTGTTTCATATTAGGGGAATGTAATGACTGAGCTTTAAAACTTGGTTCTGCCTAAATAATGATCTTTGAAACATATGATCATGTAAATCATGATGGTTGAGAGCAGCAAAATTGACTAGTTTGATCACTCTATAGATCATTTCCAACATGGGAATATTCAATGTCAGCACTGCTATCAACTGCATATACAGAAATTTTCACTCTAAAAAACTGATCTCACTTTAGAGCATATCTACAATTAGAGGCTAAAAAATAATCATTGCCATGCACGTCGTACACAGGTATCGACGACGATTTTAGCATCGATTCTTCAAACCCATCAAAAATCGAGGCTTCTTGATGAAATGGATTTTCATGTCCTTTCTCAAGAATTTCATATTCTTGATCCAACTATCACCTCATTTCCAGATTATTTTTGACGTTCTCCAAGGTCACACAGTTCAAGAATTGACAATCTTTCTTATAAACAACAACTTTCTCATTGCAAGTCTTCTACGACAAATTCTTGAGTTGGACGCATGCTGTTTCTTCTTGGCGGCATCCTGATTTTCTTTTGCCCGATATTTTGACAGGAGGTTGTAGAGGAAAGGAGATGAGAACTCGGATGATCTGTGATTGAAGGCAACTTGCGGAAAGAATGTAAGAAACACCACACGAAAGAAGAAGAAGACAGAAAACTGGGACCAAAATCCTTTGATCTGGAATTATTGCACATAACATTCTGGAATTCCTGCGCACAGAACTGCAATACTAGAAACAAAACTTGCAGCCATCTAAATCCAGAAAAAAGAAAGTCTGGACAGAAATCCAGAGGACCGCAGGGATGCGACCGAACTGCTTCAAGAATGATCAATAAGTTTGGGTTCAGCCAGCTATTGATGGTAGATTTTAGAGAGCAGAAAGAGCCGCAAACGAAAGCAGGGACAAAAATCTATCCGCAAATTCTGGGGGATAAACGGGATCAAGAAAACGATCGGCAATCTTCTATGACTGGCCCAAAAGGGACCCCATGGCTGGACAGCAGTGGCATAGAGAAAGCAAGAAAATACAAAGAACAAAAATCTGCTCTGACAAAATTCAGCAGATCGGTACTGCAGAAATCTGTGCTCTAAAACCAAAATGATATCAGCAAAGGGGGGTTATTGATTTCAATAAGAATTGGGGAAAGAAATGGGAAGAAAAGTGAATAACATGNGCAATACTAGAAACAAAACTTGCAGCCATCTAAATCCAGAAAAATGAAAGTCTGGACAGAAATCCAGAGGACCGCAGGGATGTGACCGGACTGCTTCGATCAAGAAGTTTGGGTTCAGCCAGCTATTGATGGTAGATTTTAGAAAGCAGAAAGAGCCACAAACGAAAGCAGGGACAAAAATCTATCCGCAAATTCTGGGGAATAAACGGGATCAAGAAAACGATCGGCAATCTTTTGTGACTGGCCCCAAAGGGACCCCATGGCTGGACAGCAGTGGCATAGAGAAAGCAAGAAAATACAAAGAACAAAAATCTGCTCTGACAAAATTCAGCAGATCGGTACTGCAGAAATCTGTGCTCTAAAACCAAAATGATATCAGCAAAGGGGGGTTATTGATTTCAATAAGAATTGGGAAAAGAAATGGGAAGAAAAGTGAATAACATGAAGAATAAGATAAAAACCAAACACAAACTGGGTTCCAATCCAAGATATAGCTGCAGAGGCAGGTTTGGATGGACTGAAACCTTCCAAGAGAAAACAAACACAAATCTGAAAACTCTCCACCTAACCCACACAAACCAACCCATGTTTATAAAAGTTAGACTCTCCTAATAATAAGAATGTCATCCTAAAACATAGAAACATAAATATCAAACTAAAATACACATATCTAGGCATATAAATTGAAATAAAACTCTAAATTCGGTGTCATTATGGCTCCCTCTCTCTCAAGTTCATTCAGTGTATTCAGGGATAGAAGAAGCATCTGCAATACATGATGAGAAACCCTCTCCAATGATTTCTTTATTTTTCCTTTTTTCTGAAGTGGACCCAATAATCCATCTAACTTGCTCGTTGCACAAACCTTTCTCACAATCACTCCTCTCTAAAGCTAGTTGAACTCCTCTGATGATTTCATTGTCAATGTTTCTTGATCACAACATTTGGGCGAACCTCTCGGTCCATGATTTGAGAGGTCGAGAAAAAGGAAAATGTCAAAAACGAACATAACATTTGATATATTATCCAGCACTTAACTGATTGTGTTTGGGTTACGATTACAGTAGCTCATAGGGAAATGATAATAATGTTCCTAAAAAGAAGGCTAGCTATAATAGACAAAAGTTAGGCACCTTTGCTTGTTCTACATCTCCAACACTCCGGGAGCATGGACTTGACTTCCACAGACAGCAATTCAGATGCGGTTTGTTTAGCCAGCTTAGCATCCTGATAACGTGTGCCTGTTAGTTCCCAAAGCTTAGGAATATGCCTGCACTTAAAAAGGCAATTTAAAACTGGCCAGGAAATGCTCATGTAAGAAAAATCTAAAGAATGCTATAGGTCTGAAAATTAATGCAATTAACTCAAGCAATACCACACGTATCAAAAGAGTGAGAATACTATTCTCATTCCCATCCTTATGAGCATCAAAATAAACAGAAGGCATAAAAAGTACTTAGGCTTTAATGAAGTGAGCAACCGAAGCCTCCTTTCTTCAGGAATATCTCCAAGTTTTTTCCTGTCATAAAACATGTTAATTTAAGATCAAAACTTAAAAAAGTCATTCCCTGATATGCAGCTATCAATGGCATGCAAATCGAGATGATACACATATATCAAGAAAGGCTTTTCTTTCGAAGATTGATGTCAACTACAATATCTTTCAGAATTGACAATATGAAAAATCCTCTAGGCTGTAAGGTATCCCTTTATTGAAGCGGACATCCATTCATTAGGTTTTCCACTGAAAGATAGATTATTATTTGGGTAATCAATCAGGCACTCAAATCTTACCTTCATTCATACTTCAGGTCTACAGTTTTCAAAGTCTTTCTATTTGCCTCCACAACCACCAAGATGCTTTTTGACATATTTTTGTCAACAGTACAATAATACCAACAGCCAATAAGACTATATTACCTACTGAAGGGAGGGCTATTGGTGGTCGACAATACTACATTGCACAGTAACATAAGAAGGGAGGTTAAGTGAATGTGCCAGTGTAGCTTCTCACCTAGCATGCAAGCAGGACTCTGGTATCTTTAGAAATCTTTTAGCACAGCCTACAAGCACTAGGAGAGCTCTCGCAAATGTAAAAGACCTCCTAGTAGTTTGGTCGCATTGATGAGGAATATAGCAACTTAATAGGACACCCTCTTCGTGCCAGATAAGCTAGGTTATCCCTTGACAATGTTGGGAGCTTCACAAAAGGTAAAGTCCTACACACGCAAACATCAAAAACCCTGCGTCAACCATTAATGTCTTTACTTCTTGGTTAGATTGTGAGGAAGGCTAAAATGAAGGCTGGAAACACGTAAAAGTGGACTAAATGTAAGCTTCCAGGAAAATTTTAGCTGCATTACTCTGCTTGTAGGTATTTCAAACATGCTATGAGATGCAGCGTATAAAAATTATTCATAGACATTCATAATAATTAAAATTAAATATATAATTTATTGTAAATTTTATTTTATTTATTTGGATTATCTTAATTTTATATTATATGATGGGACTAATGGGTACTATCTGGTCTAACATCAAAATATATGATCAAATCGGCCTAAGCCAGTACCCTTTAAAAGAATGTATTGTAAGATCTCCTTATTGATGCACTTCTTATGGCTAAGATTCTCCTTTTCATCCTAAGATTTATAAATTCTATCATATTAACTGGCAAAATCCAGTTTGGGGGCTTGTAATTTCGAAAAAAGAAACGAAGGGTATGATGGTGAAATTAAAATTTTATATTTTTCTTTTCTATCACTAACAATTTACATTCCAAATAAATTGAAAGAGCTATTAAAAAAATATTTTAATTTAACAAAACAAAAATTTACCTTTTTGTTTGTTGACCTTGCCTTTTGTAAACATTCTCTCATCCATAAGACAACCTTTATTTAAAACTTTAAATCTGAAAAATGTTAAAACAATATAAAGAGTAATTTAAAATAATCCTCTATGATTGTGTATATCATGGGGGAATTAAACACACACACACAATCATTTCCCTGAGATCAGATTTGGAATTTAAAAGGTAAGAAATTATTATTCTTTCAGGATATGATGATAAAAAAAACAATTTCAAATTTCATAACTGAGCCAAGCCTGACATGGAATAAGATGGATAATTCTATTAAATAATAGCTGTAGAAGTTTTAGGGAAGTTTAAAAATAGATCGCACATAAATCATAAAAGATCTGAGGTAAAATAAAAAGACTAAAAAAATCGTAAAGGAAAATAAATTTGACTTTAGGTAGTGATAAGTAAATGAATAGAGACATGTTAACGTCTAAATTTGGGGTAGAATGATCAATGGAATAGACTCAAGTAAATTTAAGAATATGGTTAATTCAAAAGGTAAGGCAACAAAGAATGGAAAAAAAGTAGGTTCTAAAATTTCGGTGGAGATTCTACGAGCACTTTTATGTTTTCTTGCATATAAGATGGAAATGAGCAAGAATTAAAGCAAGAAATGAGTTAAGAAAAAAAAAGATCCAGAATCCCCTCCTCTGCCTTGCTATATGATATTTTTAAGCACCTTCTCCGAAGAATGTTGCTATGGACCTTATGTGAACTGTTGCTATGTCTTAGTAATAATTTTGCCTTTTCATGAAGAAATGATCTTCCATTCAACACATATACAGATTAGTGAATTCTCATAATATTTTTTCACATCAAACTTCACCTTCAGGACAATTGATGCTAGAATATCCTTGACGTTAACAATAATATCAGCTGATGCATAGATGAACTGTATCCTTATTGGGTGTCAGAGAAATACTGAATCATCATTAAAAAATAAATAAAAACCCTTATCTTGTTTAGCTTTTGATGCTTCAATTTCAAATCTTCAATCAAGTCTGAGCGAAAAAAATCTACATGATGTGATTGATTAAACTAAAGTTCGATCGCTAGTTACCATGAGGCATTTTAATAGATAATCATTTGAATATATTTTGCTCGGTGAGCCCGATTAGAAATAAACAATACCCTTTCTCTGGGATCCACTCAAAAGTATTTCTTAAGAATCCGCTCAAAAACCCTCCTCAAATAGTCAAATGTATGTTCGGATCTCTTCTTTTGAAGCGAAGGAGTGGTAAAGTTTCGCAAGTACACTCAACCAATAGGATCTTAGTTTTTTTCTTAACCTATTGTTGTATAGTAGTCTGTTCGTAAATCTTACACATTCGACCCACTATTTAAAATAAGGAGGATGTCTCCCGAGAGCTTCACTCTGATATGTGTGTAGCTTTAACCATTCCTCTGGATGAAAAAAAAAAAAAGAAACTGTTCTTTTGATAATTAACCCTCATTTCACACTTTCTCTGATAAGAATAGCAAAATAAAGATTCAAACTGCTAAAGAGCTATCAATTGTGAGTATGGAAGATTTCATGCAACGTACGTTTGAGCCCATTGTTCTTTAGTAGGCTGTGCTCCTTCAGATGCAATACACTACGAAAAATCAAGGAAGTTAAAGTGATCTTTTTNCTAAAGATCCAAAGGATCTAAAGGGTGTCACGAAGAATGGTGACACGAGTTAGATCTATTAGATCTTTAGCATAGTCATACTCGTGTCAATTCCGATGAATTAACTCGCATTGCTCATTGGGATCAACCCAGCAAGCAATGCTCTTTAAGGCATCGCGACCAACACGGGGTCACTCTCCTAACGAACCTGGCTCGCTATCCATACAAACATGCAAATGCAAATGCTAATGCAGACAAATCAAAACATTTAAGTAGTGATAAAGAGTATACTCTCCTAACGAACCTGACTCGCTATCCATGCAAACATGCAAATGCAAATGCTAATGCAGTCAAATCAAAACATATAAGTAGTGATAAAGAGTATGTCATGAAAGCAGTGACTGGAAGGAATGGGCATGTCGTAGTGGCAGGGGCCCGCGAAGAGGGTATACCTGTAAGGTGGTGACTCAAAGAGGATGGGCATGCCGTGACAGCAGAGGCCCGAAAAGAGGGTATACCGGTAAGGCAGTGACCCGAAGGTAGGCATGTCGTAGCAGCAGGGGCCCAAAAAGAGGGTATANAAAGAGGGTATTTCGATAAGGCGGTGACCCGAAGGAATGGGCATGTAGTGGCGGCAGCGGCCCGAAAAGAGCGTATGCCGGTAAGACAGTGACCCGAAGGAATGGGCATGTCGTGGCGGCAGCGGCCCGAAAAGAGGGTATGCCGGTAAGACAGTGACCCGAAGGTAGGCATGTCGTAGCGGCAGGAGTCCGAAAAGAGGGTATACTGGTAAGGCAGTGACCCGAAAGAATGCAACTCAAGGAGATGATATTGATCATGCAGACAAACATGTACATGCACATACACAACATGCAAAGGAGCAAGTGGTAGGTCGATCCAGATGGAGCATCTGGTCAAACCAAAGTATTGTGCCAACCGGACCGAGGTAGCCGGTTGAAACACAAGTGATGTGACCGGTTTGGGATAACCGATCGAGGCCAAAGTGGTGTCGGTGCAGGTGCAAGTGCAAGATATAAGATGCAAGTGCAAGTGCAACGTGCAAGTGCAACGTGAAAGGTGTAAGGTGCAAGGTGCAATGTACATGCAAGTGTGATATATGACACACAATATGTAACAATGTAAGACACACATATGCAAACAATGAGGTGCAAATGACTACACATGATAGCGAGTCACGCTCGTACTAACGACGTCACCTAGGAAACCTAAGGTTTAGACCCTTGGAAATGCGGCATCGCCGACTCTTGTTTTAGTGAGGAAATGTGGGGAGTTTCTCCCCGGATCTCCGAGGGGGAAACTCTCCACGGCGTTGCGAAATGTGCTAGCTACAAAGCTTTTCACATTTCGCGAACTCCTCCAGACTTTGCAAAGCGAGCCAACTACGAAGCTTCTCTCGCTTTGCCAAGTCTGACCCCCTAACTTCTCCAAGTAAAGCTAGGGAAACCCAAAGCAAGGGGAGTGAGGGACTTCGACCCATCGGAACTTGTGCTAAGGCTCACAATAAAAGGGAGACATTCGGCTCTAAGAATGGCGTTTGGTTACGCACAGGAAGTCCTAACCTAAAGGTTAGCTCTAGGAAATTGACGATCCATCACGCAGGCACGCCTTCGCGCCAATCCATGCCGGCGCACGCACTCTGTGTGGGCGATCAAACTCACACGCCTAAACACCACTAAACCTAAGGCTAGCTAGAAGTTTAGGGGATCTCACCACCGCGAAGGTTGCAGGCGCGTTTTCTTTATTTGCTCCAAGCCGTCGACGTCCAGTCCGTGCTTCAGTGCATCCCACAATAAATCTTCGAGAGAGAGGATCGCTCGACGACGGTAAAAGAGGAGTTTTCCTCGCAAAGTAGGAGACGCTTGCACCTCCTCGAACAGCGACGTCGCTTGCTGTCCGGCGACGTCGAGGTGCTCCGACGAAGTATCCGGTCGCTGGGAAGATAGGACGGCGAGGTAAAGGAGTTAGTCCGCCGGCAGTGCGCACCGGGAGCGAAAGAAACGCGGAGGAAAACCCAAAATTTGAAGCTCGCCCCGCTGATTTTCTCCGGTATAAATTCGACGCCAACGGGGTAAAAATGTGGGCGAGGAAGAGGTCCGGCGAATGACCGGATCTTGGCGTCGGAGTTGGAGGAGTCGGCGGATCTGAATGCAGCCAAGAAGATAAGAAGAAGGAAGAGGGGGGTGCGGCTCCGGTCGTCGGAGGAGGGAGGAGTGTCGGCTAGGCCGGCAGGAGTTACCGGCGAGGACCGACAAAGAGTGCGAGAAAATGGCCGAGGCAGGGAGGCAGCCAAAATCTCCACTTGAAATCCCTCGGATAGGAGCTCGTGGAGAGAGGACGTCGGCGACGATCCCTTTCGTCGGCAAGGGGCCGGCGGCGAACTCCGTCGAAGGGGAGGATCCGCGCGGCTAGGTTTCGCGAACGGGGAGGTAGTTTCGCGATCTGGAGGGCGGTTCGTACCAATCCAGCGAGAGGGAGAGAAGCGATTAAAAGGTTTTTATATATAATAATATAATATATTATATAATAATAATAATATTATTATTATTATTATTATTATCCTTTGTGTATTCTTCACTCGTATACGTCCTCGCGGCGAAGTGAACGTCCTTCTTGGCTAAAATCGACGTTCCGGACGCATTGGCGCAGTTCGTTTCGTCATTCGGAGTCGTTTGGACCACTTTTTTGACAATTGTGCCCAAAACGATAATTCGCACATTTTTACCTCGCCCGCGAAGCCGTAGCGAAGTAAACATCCCCCGTAAGTGAAATTGACATTCCGGACACACTCGTGTGGTTCGTTTCATCATTTGGGGCAATCTGAACCACTTCGTCAAGCGATCTGGCCAATTCGAGCCAAAATCATACATGACACGATAACTAATTTTCGTCGATCAAAGGTAGACACCCCACACCTATGATATCCAAAAATTGATGCCAACACCAACTATCACCTCATTTCATAATTATTTTTTACGTTCTCCAAGGTCACACAGTTCAAGAATTGACAATCTTTCTTATAAACAACTTTCTCATTGCAAGTCTTCTATGACAAATTCTTGAGTTGGACGTACGTTGTTTCTTCTTGGCGGCATCCTGATTTTCTTTTGCCCGCTATTTTGACAGGAGGTTGTAGAGGAAAGGGGATGAGAACTCGGATGATCTGTGATTGAAGGCAACTTGCAGAAAGAATGTAGGAAACACCACACGGAAGAACAAGAAGACAGAAAACTGGGACCAAAATCCTTTGATCTGGAATTACTGCACATAACACTGTTAGACTCTGATTCTGGAATTCCTGCACACAGAACTGCAATACTAGAAACAAAACTTGCAGCCATCTAAATCCAGAAAAATGAAAGTCTGGACAGAAATCCAGAGGACTGCAGGGATGCGACCGGACTGCTTCAAGAATGATCAAGAAGTTTGAGTTCAGCCAGCTATTGATGGTAGATTTTAGAGAGCAGAAAGAGCCACAAACGAAAGCAGGGACAAAAATCTATCAGCAAATTCTGGGGAATAAACGGGATCAAGAAAACGATCGGCAATCTTCTGTGACTGGCCCCAAAGGGACCCCATGGCTGGACAGCAGTAGCATAGAGAAAGCAAGAAAATACAAAGAACAAAAATCTGCTCTGACAAAATTCAGCAGATCGGTACAGCAGAAATCTGTGCTCTAAAACCAAAATGATATCGGCAAAGTGGGGTTATTGATTTCAATAAGAATTGGGGAAAGAAATGGGAAGAAAAGTGAATAACATAAAGAACAAGATAAAAACCAAACACAAACTGGGTTCCAATCCAAGATATAGCTGCAGAGGCAGGTTTGGATGGACTGAAACCTTCCAAGAGAAAACAAACACAAGTCTGAAAACTCTCCACCTAACCCACACAAACCAACCCATGTTTATAAAAGTTAGACTCTTCTAATAATAAGTATGTCATCCTAAAATATAGAAACATAAATATCAAACTAAAATACATATATCTAGGCATATAAATTGAAATAAAACTCTAAATTCGGTGTCATTATGGTTCCATCTCTCTCAAGTTCATTTAGTGTATTCAGGGATAGAAGAAGCATCTGCAATCCACGATGAAAAACCCTCTCCAATGATTTTTTTATTTTTCCTTTTTTTCTAAAGTGGACCCAATCATCCATCTAACTTGCTCGTTGCACAAACCTTTCTCACAATCACTCCTCTCTAAAGCTAGTTGAACTCCTCTGATGATTTCATTGTCAATGTTTCTTGATCACAACATTTGGGCGAACCTCTCGGTCCATGATTTGAGAGGTCGAGAAAAAGGAAAATGTCAAAAACGAACATACCATTTGATATATTATCCAGCACTTAACTGATTGTGTTTGGGTTACAATTACAGCAGCTCATAGGGAGATGATAATAATATTCCNAGAGAAATAAAAATAAAAATAAAAATAAAAAAATTCGGAAGAAGGGAAAGAAGAAGAAGAAGAAGAAGGAGAAGAAGAAGAAAAAGAGAAAGGAGAAGAAGAAGAAAGAAAGAGGCGCGGGGGTCAGATTTTTGCGCAGGGAGGAACTGAGGTTTTGTCAAATCTGGTCACCGGCGTTGGAGGAGACCGGTGGACGGCCCGAGAAAAGGAGATTTGGCGAAGTTCTCGTAAATGAGAGCCTACGGCCGGAGAAGGAGGCAGAGGTCAACTGGAAGGCTGGTGTCAGGCTCGCCGGCGGCGTCGCAGGCCTAGGGGGCGTGCCTCCGGCTGAAGGGAGCGACGACCCGAGCGGTTTTCGCGAAATGGAGGGTGGCGGCGGTTTTGTGTCGTGAATTGTCGCGTGCGATGGGGGAGAATCCCCAAGTTCTAATATTTCTGTGTCGCGAATTGTCGCATGCGATGGGGTAGAATTAGACTTTTTATTTGCGACACAAAGTCATTTCTTAGTTTAGCAGTCTTGGATGGAGGGAAATATTTGGATAGAAATTTCTGTGACAGTTCTCCCAAAGTTCTAATAGATCCAGGTGTTAACGAGTTTAACCACATCTTAGCCTTATCACTCAAGAAAAAGGAAAAAACTAAGTCTAATAGCATCGTTTGAGACTCTATCATATTTAAAAGTAGCACATAGTTCTAAAAACTAGCGATGTGTAAGTTAGGATCCTCATTTGGTGTGCCTCAAATTGATTGTTTTGTACCATTTGGATAATAGCAGGTTTAAGCTCAAATGAATTAGCAGCTGCATCAAAAGTAGCACACAGTTCTAAAAAACTAGCGAGGTGTAAGTTAGAATCTTCATTTGGTGTACCTCCGTGATTGTTTTGTACCATTTGGATAATAGCAGGTTTAAGCTTAAATGAATTAGCAGCTACATCAGCATTTTGGATAGATAAGTGAATTTCATCTGCTGTAGGATTTGCATAATCTCTTAAGGGTCTAGATTGGGGTTCATTTTTTATTCCTTGATTGTTCATAATGTTTTCCATTGTATCACAATTTCTAGGTTTTCTTTTTTAATTTTCTAATTTTTCTAACAGTTCGTTCTAATTCTGAATGGTATGGTATAAGATTTTCAGGTCCAAATTTGCGCATACAATTTAAAATTAGTACTCAATAATATAAATATATAAATATATAGATAAGTTGCAATTTAAATAAAAACTTTTTAATAATTCTAATATGTCTGTTACTCCTAAAATTCTCCC
>JXCR01134073.1:30982-42097 GCA_002079205.1 Phalaenopsis hybrid cultivar | reverse complement strand
CTATATATATATATATATATATATATATATATATATAATTTAATTTATGTACAAATTTTTTTAAAAAAAATTTAAATATTACAATATTTATTATTAAATAATTTAACTACATTTATTTATTAATAATTAAATAATATATAAATATATTTAAAAATATTTTAATAATTATTTTATATACTAAACATTATTAATTTTATTATATATTTTAGTATTATATAGTTAACATATATTAATTATTATAACTAAATATTTATACTGATTAGTATATATTTAAATTAATTATTTTAAATGTATTTTATATGTTTAATAGTTATAATTAAAATATTATTTAAGGCTTAAGGAACAAATTTTTTCTTAAGATTTGTCTCTTTTCAATAAGTTTGTAAATTGATTGAATCACTCATGGAGCTAGATATAACTCAGAATGGGATGTACAACATTCCCAAATTATGTTTGAAATAAGAGAATATACATTTTTGACATGCAAAAAATGGACATGCAACATACGGCATTTAGTTACAACTGTAATTTGGTGACAATGGCAAAATTTCATTTCATAAACTCTGAGACATCTTTCAACGCTTTGCTTGGCCAACCATGGATCCATGAACATAAGATGGTTCCCTCGTGGCTACATGAATGCATCAAGAACCTGCACGAGGGACAAAAACGTTGTAATAAAGGTGATATAAACCATAAACTCTAATAAATCCTAAACCCAAAACCCAAACCCTAAAACATAAGCTCAATCCTAAAAAACCCTAAACCCCAAACCCTAGCCTTCTAATCCTTAATCGCTCAAAATTGAAAGTAAAAAATTTTGAATCAGTAGAATAAAAATTAAGCATATTCAACAATCTATGTAGACCTAAATATGTCATACAATATACTTGTTGCAAGTGGCCTACTTTGCTACATTTATATTTCCCAAAAGAAATGTTTACACAATCAAAAGCATTGAAACCTAATAACTATAAGAAAAAACTGCCATCAAACCTTTCAAAAGAGTTGAAAGTTTACAATATCACTTATTTTAATATCACAGATTTTAAGAATTATTTTTTTCATATGAGGCCGTCCATTGAAGCCCAATCTAAGAAAGAATAAAGGCATGCTAATTTGCATCCGTATTCTTAAAGTAAAAAAACTTCGATGCAGCCTACAAGTTGATAGTCCCTCAAGCTTCCAGCCCTCTACGTTTATGCCAAAAAAATTAGCAATTCCCTTGTATTGATAATTTGTGACTCACTGGAGCTTTGACATCCCCGTCGTCATGAAGTGAAGCACTTCTCCAAGAAACTTAGGATCCGTTTGAGCAGCTTATTTGGTACGGTGGCATTTTGAAAACGCGTCTGGACTGTTTGGGTAAACTGCATTTTGACAGTTTGTGTTTTGAAAACGTTGAAAGCAGTGTTTTCACACAACACCTATCTAGGTGCGATGGCAGCTTTCTGACAACGGTTTGGCTTTTTAACAAAAAAAAAAAAAAAAAAAAAAAAAAAAAAAAAANAAAAAAAAAAAAAAAAAAAAAAAAAAAAAATTAATAACCTCTACACCTAACTGATCAGCAGATTAATTTTAATTAGCTTATCAGCATATTATTCAATTAGCTGCAGCTGCCCCAAACTGACCCTTAATGTCAAAATTGTAAAGAAAAATATAAGAAAAAATTTTGTACTGATAAATACACTACAAGCCATGCCAAAACTTTATTTACAAGTACCTGCACCATCTCCTGCATGGTTGTAGTAATCAAAACACTCATTTCTCTAATACATAAATCGAATCTAACCATTAAACTTATAACTGTATGTTTTGCAGCAAATCAAAGCTGCCCGTCCCAAGCTTCACTATTTTACCGAGGGAGACGCAAGCAGAAGGTGAATCCATGGTGTCTACAAAACCATGGAGAGCTGATTCTGTGATGATGTTTGTGGCAGTCTCAAATGACATTGCACAAAAAGGAGAAGTGCTGAACTTACGCATTCCCAACCGATTCAAGGGACGGTAGTCGCCATTGTACGTCATCAAATCTGCAATCAACATCAAGTGTCGTACATTTACCTCAATGCCATATGCATCGAAGACACCCTTCACCTCATTTAAGATGGTCGCTCTGGCGGCTTCCACACCATATGTCTTCAGCATTGCATGAATATTATTGGTGACGATCTTATGGATATCAATGTATTCATACAATTCCCAGAGTACTTTGAAGTTCACCCCAGCAGTCTGCAGCAGAAGAGGGTCACCATTTCGCTTAGGTTCCACCACCGAGCACAGTTCAATGTTCTTGCATGCCTTCACATATATGCGCTTCGCCGTCTTCTGAGCAATCTGCAAGAGAAACTAATGTTAAGAGAGAATGGAAAAAAAAAGGAGCACTTGTTCACTAATCCCTATATTTATTTAAAATATGAGTTAAACCCAAAAAAATAATGACCTCTCCATCTATTTATTGGACGCAACAATAAAATATCTCCTAAACCGTTAGCATTCACAAACTCACAAAGTGAATTGCAAGCATACTCAATCGTTAAATGAAGAAACAAGTTTATTTCTGGACCAGGTTTCGAAGTAATTTAAATTATCATGTGTTTAAATAAAAATTGCTAGAAGATGAGATACAAGCTAAAAGCCAAAAAGGCAATCCCTTAAGAAAAGAAGCAGTTCAAAAGTAGTAAAACAAAATAGTCTTTAGAAATTACCTCCCCTAGTAAAACATGAGGTTCATCTTGACTAAACTTGAAATGGACTTCAAATTCTAATCCTTTGGATTCTGCAAGAAGTACTCTGTCAGTCAAAATGCCACAATTTCTTATAACAGCCTTCCCTTTGACTTCCGATCTCATTACTCTCTTTCCGGCAGGTGTTGATTCGAATGTAGAAGTGACTTGCGTTACTTCTTGAGCTCCTAATGCATAATCTTCTTTATCGCCATCGATATCAGATTCAATTGCAGATCCAGATTGTGTGCCATCATATTCTCCATTTAAAGCAGAAATTTCATTTTCAAAATTATCATCATATTCAATTTCATCATTGGTCTGCCTCTTAATCTTCTCAGCATCTGCACCCAAGTCCTCTGCATCCACAATATCATCATCATCGACATCACCATCATTGCTAGCATCATCATCAGCATCATGAACACTGTCAACATTTTTGTCAACATCATTTTGATTCACCGCTGTTACCTGACTTACGGGTTCATCTAAGTCTACATCATCCGATTCAACATCCTTCTTGAATGTGCTAGTCCTGATGTTCTTAATCTTAGATGACAAGACCAAGTGCTTTGTTATATCTTCCTCTATCTCTTTAATAAAAAATTTTGTTAAGGTCTCCATGCAATCTGACAAAGTAATACCCGAATGTGGAGGATAAAGCTCGGGAGAGTAAAGTTTTATTATTAACTTGTATAGGGAGTACACCTGTTTTCCAATAATAAAGAATGGCACGGTGGAGACCTCTATACTCTCTATAACATCTGCTAAGCTGATTCTCCCTAGTTTCGCAGCAATGAATTCAGCATCCTCCCTGTAAAAAAAAAAAAGTTGTATTTATGCGTGGGCTAAAAAGAAATGGAAATCGCAAGCACAAAGAGTACACAATAAAGATAAAGAAGCTAAAACAATGTGATTTCCATCTTGAATGATATGTTATTTATTAGAAACATAACATAAAGCTCGCATGATGCCTTCAACCTCATAATTTACCTGGATCGAAAGTCAAGCAAAGGGCAGGTCATTACAGGAGTTTTGATGTCCACCTTTGCATGCATCAGTATTTCAGTCAAACGAGGTATACCAAGTGTAACATTTAATTCTCCACGTCCAGCAAGATGAAAAGTGTTGAGCCTGAAAGAAGGAAATGGATCAGCTTTTAGTAAAAGGAAAGCATCATGTAAAAAAACTTTTAAGAAATCCAGGATTATAAAAACTGGAGAATAATTAAAACTTACGTCATCTGTGTTGAAGGCTCCCCGACGGATTGAGCAGCAAGCACACCAACGGCTTCACCAGGTTCAACAAGGCTTGATAGGTACTTCAGTTTCACTAACTTCATCAGGTCCTTCCTCTTAGCCTGCTTAAAATAGCCGGTTGGATTTTTAGATATTCGACCAAAAAAGTGCACAGCTTTTTCCTTGAGTTCATTGGATAATTCTTTCAAGTAACCATTTGACTTTGATAAATGAGCGTATTCAAGTTGACCACTCATCTTTTCAAGAATAACTTTTTGATTCTGCAATTATAAGTAAACTAAGCATTATATGTCTTATAACTAAGGTATCTAGAGAAGAGAGCCAAGATTGCTATCATCACCATCATAAGCATTTCAAATTCATCAAGGAAACTACTCTTTTGGACGTCAACTCCATCTTCACCATATGTAAATTGAACGATGGACCCGTCTGCATCACGTACTGTATGATCATAACTAACTGTCAAACATTCAAGGTTCTTCACCAAGCATCGCTGGAGATATCCACTGCGGGACGTTTTGACAGCTGTATCCACCAATCTAGACATCATAAAGAAGAATCATAAAGCCACGGTGAGAATTGTTATCTATTCTAAACCAGCAAATTCATCTAGCGTGAAGATTTGAATAATCCAATATAAACTTCAAATCAAGATGAAGAAAAGATGAAAAATGAAAAGCATACCCTTCACGACCTGCCATGCAATGGAAGTAGTACTCTTGAGGGCGCAAACCAGTTAAAAATCGATCACTAATAAAACCTCCAGCTCGAGATGAAATATCCCATGGAGGAAAGCACGGCAATGTTTTCCCAGAAGCCATACGTGGAACACGCTTTCCTTCTAGTTCTTGCTGGCCTAACAATGATGAAATTTGTGTCATATTAACCTGCAATAACAATTGCATGCAGTTAGTATAGAGAGGAGATATTGTAATAATACAAAGATAAAAGCAGAAAAAAAATTTACAACAGATAACATGACGTTTCTGAATAAAAGCTACTATGTAGAAACATCACTAAAGCACAACGACTTTACAAAAAAGACCATAGATATCCTCATGCAAATAGGCAAACGAGTCAGCAAATCTTGGGTTTGGCTATTGCAATTTAAAAAGTAAAGTAATAAAAAAGATAGTATAAATGACTTCAAAGACCATTGTCAAGCAAATGGGTAAAAAACATTATCGTATCATTCAGATGAATATAGAGGCAACTTAAATTAATGAGCATGGAATTAGAAAAAACAACAACAAAATCAATAAGAATGCAGTATTATTGGGTTATCTTTTGCTTTCGTTTCACTAGTACAAGCAAGCAAGCATTTGGAGCTGAAACTCTACTAAAATATCAAGATGAACTGTTATCATGAAGAGGGAGAATTGGGACGTCTAGGTCAGGCTTCCTGCGATAGAAGCAAAACCAAGAGGTCCATTAAGCCTAGAAATTTCTAATGAGCAGCAATTTCTTGATAAAGACGCTGTTAACCTCCACACCTTCTCAACATTCCGACATAGTTCAATGCAGCAGAAATGGCAAAGAATAGCAAACAATGATCACTGCATCACACAGATCGGGATCCAGATGCATCCCTATAAATTGAAATCATCCAAGGGTTGCATATTTCGTTAAATGGATTACGTCCGTGAGTTTGAAACATCTAATTTGCCTAATGAAAGGGGTCCACATTATCTAGCATTTTGCACGAGAAAAAAGTGAAAATGTTTATAATGCTTTCATCTGCAAATATTGCATATGAAGAACATATTTATATTCAATAAGTTGTGTTCTTACTTAAAGGAGAGGCTAAGGCAAAGCAAACACAACAAATCATTGTGAGTCAATTTTTCGGAATACTATGGCATATGTGCTCAAAGTCTGTTGCCCTTTATTGAAGATCATTAGATTGATCAAGGATTAAAAAAAATCAATGACACACACACACACACAAAAACACACAATATGCAGTTATAATTAATAATTATTTGTTTGGCTGTGTGTGTCATTGAATTTTTTTTCCCACTTCAATAAAGGGCGGCAAATTGGCATATGCGCTCAAAGTTTGTTGCCCTTTATTGAAGGTCGTTAGATTGATCGAAGGAAATAAAAAAAGGATTCAATGACACACACACACAAACAAACAAATAATTATTATTTGTATGAATCCTGATAATCTTAAAGATTTAGTTTACATAAAATATAATAAAGCTTTAATTTGAAGATACAACCATCAAGCCATCATAAACCCTATCTCTTTAAATGGTACGGCTCATGCTAATGAGTTGCTAACACAAAGAAGAAAAGATGATGAGACGCACAAGCTAATGAATTAATTATGAGGAATATTTGATATGGAGTACTATTAAAGATGCCACTAATATTGATGAACAAAGCTACAACATTCAAGCTTTATCCAAGGAAAAAAGAAGAAATCTTCATCCAGGCTCAATATTGTCGCAATTGAATATAAATATGATGAATATAAAAATTATGATTTAGGAGAAAATTATGATATTAATAAAAGAAGCAGGACTTTTTGAACCTATAATAATGATGATGATTCTTTAAATGAATATTTTAACTTTTAAAAAAAGATTAGACTTGTAAATATAATAATATGAATTTTAAGTGAATACTTGATGAGCATTTAGCATTATTTTTGTTATTTCTATTATCATGATAGTTTATCTAGCATTATTTTTTGTTATTTCTATTATCATGATAGTTTATCTTTTAATTTAATAGTCTTTCATATTTATCTGCATTTTATTCATAATTTTTTAATAGTTTGCTTCATATTTACCCGTATTTTATTCATAATTTTTTAATAGTTTGCTTCATATTTAAAATAACATGTGCCATATGCTGCTGGCTATGGCACCACCATTATTTTTGCAATATGGATATTAGTCATAAACAAGTAAATATCATGAATAATGGTAATTCCAATATCGATTAATTAACTTTCATCGCAATGCATGTAATTCAATTCATTTTAAGTAAAGATGTAATGTATCTAAAAACCAAAAAATGTAAGAAAATAGAGACCATCAAATATAGGAGCATCAACCTTGATCCTATTAGTTGTATTATGTAGACTGTTAATGGAATGACCGTGCTCAAATAGTAGGTGCTCCAAGATGGGTTGTCACGTGTAAGTCTACTCTTTAGTGAAGTAAATTAGGTCAGGAATGTTGTCACAAGAATGATGTTGAAACATTAAAATTGTCCTCTTCATCTAGATTGAATAAATGTATTATATAGGTTAGTCAAAATCTTTAAATTGCTAGTGAAGCATTTTATAATTTGTTCACGTGTCAGGTGAAAGATAATTGTGGAATAGCAATTAGTTTAATAATGGATGCCATATTAGTACTTATTTGTCTTAACAAAGTTTTCACCCTTTAAGTAAGAACAAAAGAAATCATCATTTATCTCAAGATAACAACATTAATCTCTAGCTTATTAATGCTTCATCCTAGTTCATGTTCACAAGATGTGACTCTTTTACTATATCAATTAGGCTATTGATGATCTACATCTTAATTTGATTACTATGGACAAAATAGACATCCAATTTATTTTAGTTGTTTATGGAGTGTCAAAATTGCAAACAATGATGATATAGTTTATAAAACCAGCCCAACAAGATGAATAAACGATATTGAAAAAAATATATAGTTAAACCAATAATTAGCAGATATTGTTAAAAAAAGAAAAAAAAGAATGAGTTTTCTTTTATTATAAATTTACATTCCATCATTACTTAGGGGGATAAAGGCTTGTGTTGTTGCATAAATTCTAATTATGTGACATTAAGTATGCAGAAAATATGCAATTCAAGTCATATATTAAGTAGCAAAAAAATTTTCATGGAACACTCTATTCACTCACTTGTAAACCTCACCTAATAATTTTGAAGGCTATAAGTAAGGCTTCGTTTGAGAAAAAGGCTGAACTCCGTTCCATTGCAGGGAACGGCAAAAACAATTCTTCACGCCTATTTTATAATTCAACTTCTCCACGAGATGTGTCAACCGCAAAGATATTTCCTCCCCATTTTAGAATGTGAGATCTCCACCGCTTTGGCACTATCGCCCTAGCATTCTAAAGTTTCGAAAATGAAAATGTCGGAAATATCTTGCAGAAATCTCCCACAAAAACTCTTCTTCTTCTTATCCCTTACCGACACTCGCATTCGTTAAAGTCACACTATTGTTCCGCCATGACATTTGATCTTTCCTCTCAGCACAACCACAGCCCACAAACATCATTTTTTCCATCACACAAACACCCATTTGAACGAAAGCTCTCCCTAAGCTTGTAATCCCTTTCTCATTTTCCATTCGCATCGGGTTATTCCTCTTCAAATTACTAAAGACAATAGCTATCGCAACGACAATCAATTCCTATATTGGATGCTGGCAAAAAATCTTCAATGTCACTATCCCGAGCTTGTTGCTTAAGTTTCTAGCTCTTGTTGAGAGTTAATCTTCGTGGGCACGAAGGAACCGCATTGTCACTATAATTCTAAATTCGGAACATTTACTTCTCCGCATATGTGTAACGACCGGTATTGGCTGGATCCGTCTCGATGCAGCTAAAGGTTGAGAAGAAGGGGAGGAATGAGGGATGGGTAGGTGTTCACGGTGATTGTGATAGAATGAGTTGCAAGTTCTTTGTGATAGTATTCTATTGTTGTTTTCTTGAGATTTTTCTTGTTTTGGGAGATTGAATTGTTTGTTGCTTTCGGGGAGTTTGGTTGTGTTATTTTTCTACGGTCAGAATGGAGGATAAAAGATCATTGACTGCTGCAAATGGGTTTGGGGAGAATTTAAATCTATTAACATTTTTTTCTTGTGGATTTATTCAAGCTAGATTGATTTCCTGTCATTAGGAAGATGTCGTGGTTTACACTTCTCTCTTAAATCATTCTTCTTATTAGTCTAGATTGGGCTAGAATCGTTATGCATCAGCAATTAATGATATTCTCCGAACAATGCTTCTTGAAGAATCTTGGAAATAAACGCTACTTGTCTCTAGATGTTTGTTTACATATATTTCATCAAGAGTTTGATTGAGTTATGTGTGGCAAGAATTTGCTTTCTGGAGTAATGTGCTTTTTCTCGTTCATTGCTTTTATAGATATCTTAAAAATTGTTATGTGGTTATTCATTACAGTTGAACTACAGAGCCTGATCTTGACCACCGTCCCATAGTTATTTTGGTTGTGTTGATCAATTTTTTAGTTTCTGATGGTTAGTTTGAGCTTAATTTTTTGTTGCAAATGCTAAAATTTTCTTGGCCAATCAATGCTGAAGGTTTTGCTTTTGGGTTTTGGGTGTCAGGTTTGTATTGGGAGAACTCAAACTCTTGAGCTCGATCTCTAAAAACTAGTTTACACCAATTACATAATGAGTTGAGTTCAAAATCCAGAGATAAAAGATCAAGAGTTTTGAGTTCTTTTAATACTTTGATGATCACAGTTTGCATAATAACCATTGGAGGAGCTAAAATGTGTATCATATCCTCCAAAAAATAACTAATTCATTTTAACAAAATAAATACTACTGTCTGCTTCCCAATGCCAAGACAACAACTTCAGCAGAGTTCCATTGTTGTTTTGTATTACATGTTGGCTCTCATAGAACCTCTCATATATATATAAATGTAAGAATTGAACTTTAGGTGTTAGACATGTGAAGACNTAAGGTCCCAGCACCAAAGAACTCTTCAGCTCTATCCAAGAAACAAGAAACAAATAGGGAATCTCCTATGTAGCATGAAAGCAAGAGTTGCATCTGAGATAGGTAAATTATGCATTAAAGCCCACTTATCACAAGTTTTTGCTCCTCTATTATCTCTTTGAACCCTACATTTTATCGCTCTGGTGCCAACAGTCGCTCCACTCAAAGACAGTTTTCCTTCCTTTACGATTTGATTGTGAGGAACCATCACCATGGATCCTCTTAGCTTCTAGAGCTAATAAAATGAAATCATAAGAAAAAATTGTTGTGTTAAAATTCATTGGGGAGGAATCAAATTGGAGGGTGAGTAAGGGTCTGTTTGGGGCACCTACAACTTAATAATAAATTATTGCGCAGCAGCTTCACAGGAAGTTGTTGAGACTTAATAATAAGTTGTTGCGCAGCAGGCGCAGAAGCTGTTGCGGATAAGTTGATTGTTTTTTTTTCTTTTTTGCAGTTTGAAAACAGTTATGCTGTAGTTGATTCTAGACAAATGACAATTTTACCTCTGTATAGTAATGTTGTTTGCAACAAAACTGTCATATCAATGCATTTTATACATTAAAAACAGAAAAATTAAGTGTTGACATTACAAAAAAAAGACATCTCACTTAATAATGAGTATCATGATTACTAAAATTAAGAAAAAAACTATTAAATAATAATTAATAATATGATAATATTAATTTTAAAATGAGGACGGCGTATGTCACGAGCGAGGGTAGATGAATTGCGAGAGAGGGAGAGGGATCGAGAGAGACAGAAGAAATGCGAGTGGGGGACCCAAGAGGCTGCAGGGTAAATTGCAAGCGAAGAAACGCGAGCCGCTGGGTCAAACATGCATCTGCGTTTTACCTAGAGTTTTTAAGGACATCGTTGCGACGTTTTTTTCAAACAGCACAAAATGTGTTTTCAAAATTCGTCGCGCAAATAACGCCGTCCCAAACGGCCTAAGTTGTGTCAGTAGAATCTCAATAAATTAAGTTATTAATGGATCACAACCTTGTTTTGCTGACATCCATAGCAGATTGATAAGGCATTTTGATGCTTCAGTTCTAACACCCGCTCCTGCTCGTCATGAGGAAGCTCATCTGCCCAGCTGCTTGCTCGCACGCAACACCCATCGCCTTAAATCTCCAACGCGTCGACTTATCCTTCCGCTCTCAAAATGGATCCATTAGATCCGCGCATGGAAGCACCATGATATCTCTGATAGCTTGTCGAGAACAAGATCGATCTCACGAATGACTTTTCAGATGTGACAGGGTTATTATAATATTTTAACTTGTATAATAAAGTTAAAAAGTGCCTACTGAATTTAGTATTCAAATGTGGTTTTGCGAACAATCATTTTATAAAGGAGTTTTGTAGGATGTTTTTTTTTTT
>JXCR01134070.1:16026-28634 GCA_002079205.1 Phalaenopsis hybrid cultivar | reverse complement strand
GGGGGGGGGGCAGTTTTTTGATCAAATTTTGGCCCTAAATAGAGCCTAGGTTGGTTCTCCAATAGATGTATCCAAAAACTCTTCAAAAAGCGTCCAAATTCAAATAATCTTCTAGAAACAGGGTTTGCATCAACACTAGCGTCGTCGGCGCGCATTCTAATTAATTCCTTCTTCTCTGTCGGAGGCCATCTAATTAATTCCTTCTTCCTTGTCAAACTGGGCACCGACGGCGCTGAACATTTTTTTAAATTCTCCATTTTGACTCCAAATTTCATCCTTTTTGCTTCCTTTTTACTCCAAGTCCTAGAAATCAACAACGTGCAATAAAACATAAAAAAATATTTGCTTCCTTTTTGCTTTAAGCCCTAAAAATCAATAACCTGCAAGAAAACATCAAAATACCTTTTTTTGCTTTAAGTCCTAAAAATCAATAACCTACAAGAAAACATCAAAATACCTTCCATTAAAATTATCACCAAAAATGAGTATAAAATATGGGTTTAAAAATGCATATATTTTTGGTGTATCAAAACCCCCAAACTTAAATGTTACTTGTCCTCAAGTAACTCTTTTACTACATAAAAATATGACTTATGGTAAAGATATCAACTTCTAAATTTTCATATCTTAGTTCACTAAATATAATAACATCACTTAAGAAAAAAATCAAAATAACTCTAGTTAGCACTAAAGGTATAAGAATATTTAGCAGTCAAGACTAAGATTATTTATTCTCTATTCTTTTCAAGGAAAATTGCAAATTATTCATATTAAAGCCACTTAGAATATTCATATGAAAAAGAACTTCATGAAACTTTACTAATAGACATGCTAATATTTAAATATAAGTTTAGAAAATGTAGCCAAGGCTTTTTCTTTAAGTTGATTCAAGTGAAGCCAATTTTTAATTAGACATCTCCTCAAGCTTCTTCTCACTTCTTTCTTCTTTTCTTTTCTTTTTCTTTCAGGATCATTTTCAATCTTTTCTCTTTTTTTTTTCTTTTTTTTTCTTTCTTTTTCTTTCTGTTTTTATGTGATGATTACTATATCTAGATAGCCTTTAATGATTTTGAACTTCATTATCCTCTTCTTAAAGTTTAAAACTTTTCACATTCCTTCACTTTATAAATTTATATTAGCTTAAAAGATTTTTAAAAAAGTTTTAATCTTTTCTTCTTACATGAATCTCTAAAATTTTTAATACTTCAAAAATGTATATTTATTTACTTAAAATAGAAAAACATAGTCTTATTCTATCATACCAAATATTTTAATCTCTAAAAATAATTCTTAAAATAGAAACCATAGTCTTATTCTATCATACCAAATATCTTAATCTTTAAAATTAACCTTTATTATTTAGAAATTTTTTACTTAAGTTTACTATATATTTAGAAACATAGATATAGTTATATAAAGTTACCCTCTAATACCAAAGGTCATGTTAAAATTTTAAAATATTTTGAAAATATAACTAATTGAGGACAAATAAATTAAGTTCTTTTTCTTTAAAAAGAAACTTTTCTTCCCCCCAAACTTAAGTTCTTAAAAGATTTTAAATGAAGAACTGAAAATTAAGGGTTAAAGAAAACATTTAATACATAAAGAAAAGACATACCTGTTGAGGGTTCTGATTTGAAACTTAACTCTGAAATATTGCACGTGCTAATATGAAAAGCTACAATTAAAATATTAAATACCACAAAATACATATAAAAATTTGCTGAGAAAGAGTTAACTACAAATACATCCAACAAAGCACTAAAAACTAATAACTTCCAAAAGATTCACAAATCTAAAATTCACAACACAACATATAATAGAAATAAAACATCACAGTCCACAAAAAAACAGTCTCAACAATAAAGTAAAATTAAAAATAAACTAAACAAAAATCTAACTAAAGCATCACCAATCATCATCATCTTCTTCTTCTTCTTCCACATCCAAATTATGCTGCTGATATGGAGTAAAAATAGGGTGAGTAGGAAAATGAACTGAGTGATCACCCCTCATGAATCTGAACATTGCATTATCATAAGCATCATCATATTCGAACTTCTGTCTTATCAAATCATCAAAGTGAGCATTTTTTCCGTCCATATTTTCCATTATATGATCCATTCTCAAAATATCTCCCTGTTGGATCATCATTTACTCCATGAGTTCCTGGATAGTAGGGGTACCAGAAGTACCTGAAATAGAAGGAATAACCCTGGTCCTACTTCAAGATCTTCATCCAACATGAGATTCATAAGTCTTTATATTGGCAGGCCCAATAGGTTATAGAGGTTCATTCCTCTCCTCATCTGGTCTATAACCAACTCCTGCATGTTCACATAGTGTGAAGGTCAAGACAGGGTGTGCTAAACCTCTAGTAGTCTCTCTAAAAGCAATAGATTGAGTGTTCCTATAAATAATAGAACCTACATCTATCCTTTTCATCTGCTGGATACAAAATTTCAAGATGGCTCTATCCCTTGTAAACTATGATGATTTGTTGGTATCAATCTTCCAGAAATAAAATAGTGTCAGGCCTTAGATACTGCATTTAACATAGAAAGATGAAAGTTTACCTTAACACCATTCATTACTTTTCTGGTTCCTCTTCCATCAGTAAGAAAAGAAATAACCTCATCCAAGGCCTTATTTGTTGTAGAAAATGATTTATACTGGCAGCTATACATATATTCCAACTGATAAAATTCATTAATCTTCCTTGGAGTAAACTCCACCATTTTCCTACGAACAAACACATAGTCTTTAGAAGTCTCCTTAAAATTGGCGTAGAACTCCATCACTACACCAATAATTGCCTCGACAGTAAAGTAGCCAAAATTCTTCCATTACCAAGCATTGATTAATCTCTCAACTTCTCCTCCCAGATTTTTATTTCCTTGATCCAGAATCACTTTTGAAGTTGTACGTAGACTATTAAAGCAAATGTTGCCATTGTAGTTGACAAACTTTTGATCATCAAAATCTACCTTTCTCTTTCCTTTGCTCATTCTGGGTGCCATGAAAATCTATGAAAATTTGATAAAATCCAAATAAATTCCCAAAATTTTTAAAAATCACAATGTGAAATGTTTTAAACTTAAATCTACCAAGTAAGAGTTATTCACCATAGGATTTTTTCAAAATCTTAAAAAAAAATATCAAATTTTTTTATCTTGGCAATGTAAAATAAATCCTTAGTGAAAATAAAAAATTTTGAGTTCAAAGTGTAGTTCTTACCTAGAGAAGATGAAATCCAAACTATGTTTTCCTTAAAATGACCTCAAATCTAAAAAATAGTAAGCCTTAGGAGGAAAAACTCAAGGGGTAAAAATGGCATTTCACTGTGCAAATCATGAATTTTAAGGGTGTTTGGGTTGGTTCGGGTTGAGGGCGCTGTCGGGACCCATGCCGGTGCCGTCGGCGCCAGCGGCAAAAAAACTCATATTTTGATTTTTTTCAATTTTCAATTTTCTCTCAATTTACTCCAAAGTTTATTTAGTCTTTTTGAACATTACTTTTCATCTAAAAAAATTTACAAACAAACATTTTCATAAACAATAGCAAACTAACATTTATATATGAAAATACACTTTTTACAAATACATTTTTCTAATCACATTTCCACATCCTCAAAGCAAACTAAATTATAATTCAACGTCAAAATCAAGCCATAACACTAGAACGCTAACACAAAACTATACACATAATCAAAGTTCTAAAGCAAAGTAAAGTAAATCAAATACACACAATTACATGAAAACATAAGTATTTTAAGTAGAGAGTCCAACTTCTTCAATTAATCTACCTCATCTTCAGTACTTTCTCCTTCTCTAATATATCCCATAGACTGGTAATGAACATACAAGTTGTAGAAGGGTCGGTACAAGAATTGATCAGTCAAATTTTCATCGTTCCATCCATTTTTCTTGAACATCTGCACCGATCTTGCTTCAATTGTTCCAGTATGGTCAAAGTTCTCCTTCATTCTCCGATCAAGGTGATAAAAAAGGTAGTTAAGATTTCCTATTGCATTCGTAATACTCTGTAGTTCTCTTTCTATTTTCTTCATTCTCTTCTCCAAAGTTATTGAACTTCCAACTGCTGGTGGCATCAATGGTGTTGAAGCGTGTGCTGAATGATCCAAAATACAATCTAATGCTTCATTTCCATTCCCTATATAATTTCCATCAATAGGAATCATGGGCTCCCAAGGTAGTAAAACTTTTTCCCAAATTTCAAATGAAACTTGAGATTGACTGCAAAGCAGGAAAATTGTAGAAGGATGCCCAAGTCCATATATTGGTCCATTCATAATAATACCCATAACAAATTTAAAAATAATTGACCCAAAATTAATGAGTTTTTCCATTTGAATGCAATAGTTTAAAATGACACTTTCTCTTGTAACTCTACTAATCTTCATGGTAGGGAGTAATTTTGCAGATATGAAGAAATGCCATTGTTTTGAAATTAGATTAAGTAGTGAAGCAGAGAAACTAAAGTATCCCTCATCTCTGATTTCTAAATTATCATTTTCATCCGTAAAAAAATTATATACTTCTTGCATAATATCTTTTGTTGGGATAAAATTTGTATAATGACAAATTGGAACATTTTCTATCATATACAAATCATTAATTCAAGCAGGAGTAAATGGTACAACCTTACCTCAAACGAAGACAACTCCTTGGGTAATTCCATGTAAGTTAGCATAAAACTCCTTTACTACGGGTACTACAATTGCAGCGATAGTGTAGCAAAGAACTTCCCAACACCTCTGTACAATGATTTTCTCGATCTGTGAGCTTGGATTACTCACTCCATGATTGACAAAGCCTCTCTCCTTGATAAGTCTCTTCTTCGTGATGAATTTTTCATATAATCTTTGTGCATCAAAACTGATAAACTTTCTTCTATTGAAAACTCCATACCTTGAAGTATTTCTGAAATTGGAAGCCATGGAATTCAAAATTAGGAAGTTTCTAGACGTCCAAGGCAGTTTTAAGTACTTTAAAAACACCTCTCGGTGTTATTGTAGAGTGAAATCCCGCCAAAGTCTGCCAAAACTATTCAGCACGTGGAAAATGCTCGGGACGCCGTCGACACTCCCGATGATGTTGTCGTCGCCATGGTCCTTTCAGCGGGCGCCGTCAGCGCCAGAGGCTAAATTCGCGTCTGAAATTTTTTTTTGTTAAATTTGATTCCAAAACTTTCTCCAATACCAATATTTATCTTAATTTATGATATATAAAATTGTGTAGGACTTAAAAAAACTATTATTTCCTAGTACATAAACACACTTATTAACAAAATAGTGATATATAGATATATAGATTTATATATGGGTTGCCTCCCATAAAGTGTTTGGTTTAACATCATCAGCTCGACATACCATTTGTTTAGTTGGGTTTATTTAACATTAAAACTTATTTAAATTGTGGTATGTGTACTTCATAATAATGTTTCAATCGATGCTCATTAACTTTAAATATCTTTCTAATGTTAGGAACCTTAATAACAACAGTTTCATAATGATAAACTTTAATTTCTTTAACTGGTCCTAACCATCTGGATTTTAGTTTTCCATGAAATAATCTCAATCTTGTATTATATAATAAAACTTCTTGTCCAAGTTCAAAATTCTTATTAATAATCTTCCCATAATGCCATATTTTCATTTTCTTTTTATAGATTTTTGCATTATCATATGCTTCATTTATGATCTCCTCAAGTTCATTGAGTTGCAATAATCTTTTCTCACCAGCATCTTTTAGATTAAAATATATTTAAATTACTAAATCATATATAAATTTATTTAATTTTTTATTCTTAAATATCTGGCGGTAGAATATGACTTACAATATAATTTACTATATCGGCATACCACAGTGTATCTATTTCATTTATAAAATTAGTTAATATTTCTTTTTCTAGTCTAGATAAATGATCAGTTATTTGATTATCATTTCCCTTTCTATCAACTACAGAAAAACTGAATCTTGCAATAGAAGTATCTATCTAATTAACCTTGGTTTAACATCCTTCTTTTGCATTAAGTATTTAATAGTAGAATAATCTGTATGCACTATACATTTACTTCCAATTAAGTAAGGTCTAAATTTATCAAAGGCATAAACAATAGCTAATAACTCTCTTTCAGTAGTAGCGTAGTTAATTTAAGCATCATTTGGAGTTTTACTAGCATAATATATTACCTTAAAAATTTTGTTGTGCCTTTGTCCTAAAATAGCTCCAATAAAATAATCACTAGCATCACACATTATTTCAAATGATTTTTCCAATCAGCTGGGACTATTATAGGTGCAGTGATTAACTTCCTTTTCAATAATTCAAATGATTTTATGCATTCCTCATTAAATTAAAATTTTGTATATTTTTCTAAAAGTTGACATAATGGCTTAGTTATTTTTGAAAAAATATAACACCTGTCGAAACCAGCATGTCCTAGAAAACTTCTTACCCCTCTGACCGTAGTTGGTGGAGGTAATTTTTCAATAACTTGAGTTTTTGCAGGATCTGCTTCTATGTTGTTTTCAGAAATTTTATGCCCAAGTACAATTCCTCCTACAACCATAAATTGACATTTTTCCCAATTTAGTACTAAGTTGATTTTTTCACATAATTCCAAAATTTTTTCTAAATTACTTAAGTATAATTCAAATGAAGTCCCGAACACAGAGAAATCATTCATAAATACTTCCATTGCATGCTCAATTAAATTACTAAATTTTGGCATTATACATATCTGAAATGTTGTAGGTGCATTACATAGTCCAAAAGGCATTCTAGGAAAAACAAATGTTCCATAAGAGCTTATAAATGTTGTCTTGTCTTGATCCTAAGGAGCAATTAAAATTTGATGATTACCGATATATCCATCTAACAAATTGTAATATTTGTTTCCAGCCAATCTTTCCAACATTTGATCTAGAAAGGGTAAAGGAAAGTGATCTTTCCTGGTGGCTGCTACACCTAAAATATATAGTGTTTTTAGACACATTTTTATACCTATTTTTGAGATATTGTGTTTTAATGGAAGATATTTGTGTGCTTTTCTTTTAGGTACAAGTAAAAAGGTCAAAAATGCTAAAAGGAGTGAAAAAAGGATCTAATTTGAAGCAAAAAGGTGAAAATTGTGCTAAAGGGTTTTGGCACCTGAGCGTCAAGGAAACAAAGAGCGTCGCGCCTAAGAACCAGAGGCCCCACGCTTAAGCGCTAGAGGCAGTTATGTGACAATTTACTTCATTTTGCTGAATTTTGAAGGGGTATTTGAGTCACCTATTGGCAAAAGAGGGTGGTTATGATCACTAGAAATGAATATTATTAGAAGACTTGTGAAAGGAGGCATCCTTTGGAGAATACATCAAATTGGGACACTTTTTGAAGAGTTGTCAAGGCATATCTTGGAGATTTATTAAAGAAGGAAGTTGAGACTTTTTAAATTGTGCTTGAAAGTTCTGAAAAGGGTTGGAAAGGAGAGAGTTTTGGAGAGATTTTCAGGCACAACAAATTTACTTTATTCTTTTTATATTTAGTTTTATTGTGAGAGTCAAGAGTGCTGTAAAAGAGAAGAGATTCAAAAGAACTTCAAGAGTTTGGTAGAGGATTTGAGATAAGTTTTTATCTTTTGTTTTGAACTACTTTTAATTTTAATCGAGACTTCTTGTTGGTTTGACAATGATTTCGACTTTTAAACTAAAGTGTGGTTTTATTTTCTCCTTGGATTCTGAGTAGTTTTCTTTATCTTTCTCCTTAAAATGTTAAATAATTAAATTTTGGATGGAAGTTGTTGAGATTATTGATATTTAATGTTGAAAGAAGTTGCGATGATTTAAATCCATGTACTTCATTTATTTCTTGATTTGGCCTATCCAGATGTTAAAATTTGTTGTGAGAACATGTAAAAACTGGGCTGGTATTATTTCAGCAATTGGAAAGAATCACATGAGGTTGTATGAATAAGAATGTAGTTCATATGATTGAGTGCATTTGGAAAGAATCACATGAGGTTGTATGAATGAGAATGTAGTTCATATGATTGAGTGCAAATAGGTAGAAAGAATCACATGAGGTTGTATGAATGAGAATGTAATTCATATGATTTAGTGCAAATAAATTTGGAAATAATGTTAAAATTTGTTGTGAGAACATGTAAGAACCGGGCTGGTATTGTCTAAGTCAACAATTGGTATCACATGAGGTTGTATGAATGAGAATGTAATTCATATGATTTAGTGCAAATAAATAGGGAAGGGTGTAGAGTTAGAGGACTTTAATGTGACAGGTTAAAGCCCCCAACTTGGTTTATTATTTTAGGTTCTGATACGAGATGTTAGCCCCTAGGTGGAGGGAATTGAGGGAACTCTAGAATGAGAGCTAGTATCTTCCCTGCCTAGCTGGTCTTCAAAACTATTCAAACTTTAAATTAGCCAATGTTCTTTATAGTACCTCTAGTAAGGGTAAAGAATATTATTGCTCCTATTTGGCACAACACAATTTGCGTACCTCCACAACAAAATTCCTATATGTATTACTGATTCATGATAAGGAGAAAGTTATTTTCATATCAAGTGCTTTTCTCTTATATAAACTCAAGTTAACTTTAGAATTTTTACTGTTTGTCAAAATATCAAAAATACCAAAAAGAATTGATTTTACTTATTGAGAAAATATTTATAGTTTAAGTAATTGTCATTTTAAAAATAAAAAGTTTGTGCATATAACATATTTCCTTAAGTAATTATCTTTTTAAAAATAGAAAAACTTTCTAAAAAGTGCATATTGCATAATCTTCCGTGGTGGGTTTGATATTCAGGTCTTAATCAAAAAGTTTTATATTACTTGATAACGATACGTATACTTACACAGTATCCCAATATATATAAATTAAAAAGTTAAATTCTTTTTTTCTCCTGGATCAAGTGTTTGGTTCTGTTGTAAAGTAAGATATCATAAGTAAAAATGATCATTAAAGTCATTGTTATATTGTGCACATAAGCAGTGATCAATGATCAAGTTTTTGGCGCTGTTGTCGGGGAAGATTTCAAAAAGTTATTGAAGTAAAATCTCTTTTTTTAGAAAGTCTTATTTAAACTTTTAAAAAGTTATTTTAGGAATATCTTATTATAGTATATTATTTTATGTTAGTGTATGCGTAGTTCAGGTTTTAAAGAACTAGTGCCCTACAATTTTGAATTAGAGAGAACTGTTAAAAAAATCAGAAAAACCAAAAAAATTAAAAATTTTAAAAAATCTAAAAAAATTACATAAATGACAAACCAAAATGATCAAAATGCAAAAACTCATCAAGAATTTAGACCTTTACGAGATTATGCCAACCCTTCGGTAGATTAACTTCATTGTAGTATTCAAAAACCTACTGTAGTGGCTAATTCATTTGAACTTAAACCTGTTATTATCTAAATGATATCAAATAATACGTTTGGGGGATCACCAATTGAAGATCCAAATTTACATCTTGCCAATTTTTTTAGAATTTTGCTCTACATTTAAATACGATGATGTATCAGATGATGTCAAAAGAATTAGGCTATTTCCTTTCTCACTTAAGGATAAAGTTAAGATGTGGTTGAAGTTGTTAGCACCTGGATCTATAAGAACTTGGGGTGATTTAGCATAAAAAATCCTTGCTAAAAATTGTTCAACATCAAAAACTCAAAAACTTAGAAATGATATTACATCTTTTAATCAGTTTGAAGGGGAATCTATTTATGAAGCATGGGTACAATTTAAAGAACTCTTAAGAAAGTGTCAACACCATGCTATAACAGATTGGTTAATAATTTAAACTTTTATAATGGATTAGCTGGATCTCTTAGATCTATTATCGATGCAGCTGCTAGTGGTTTGTTTATGTCAAAACCATTTCATGGCGCTTATGCTTTAATTGAAGAAATGACTACCAATAATTTTTAACGGCCTTCTAAGTTGTTAAATCCTAAGAAAGTAGCCAATATTCATGAATCTGATGCATTTACTATGTTAGCAAATCAAGTTGATGCAATTTCAAGGAAGTCCCCTAAGAAAGTAGCCAATATTCATGAAACTGATGCATTTACCATGTTAGCAAATCAAGTTGCTGCAATTTCAAGGAAGTTAGACCAATTTGTAGAAAATAACCAATATTCATGAATCTGATGCATTTACTATGTTAGCAAATCAAGTTGCTGCAATTTCAAGGAAATTAGACCGTTATGGAATGATTTTTTCTCAACCAATCTCCATGACTGAAGAGAACTCATTCGACCAAATGGTAGATTCTCAAGCATAATTATAAACTTTGAATTCCATAAATAAGAAGAAGAATAACCTATATTCAAATTATTATAACCCAGGTTGGAAGAACAATCACAACTTTAATTGGAATAATACTACAGATGGTAATAATCAATAATGAAGGAACAATCAAGGAAACCCATTGGGAAACTGTAACAACCAAGGGAATAATAATAATTATAGATCTACTTATCCTCCAAGTTTCAACAATAATCCACAATTTAAGGAGAAGAAGTTATCTATAGAAAAAGTGGTGTTACAAATGGGAAATCAGTTACAAAGACAAGGAGCGACAATTAGAAATATTGAGAATCAACTTGGACAATTTGCAAATTCATTAAGTAATAGATCCCAAGGAACACTTCCTAGTAATACTAAAATAAATTCGAAAGACTATAATAAAGAGCAAGTAAAAGCCGTTCAACTCAGAAGCAAAAGACAGTTGGAGGTGAGGGTCCAAAAAGATACTGGAGTAGAGAGAGAAGAAATTGAAGAATCAAAAGAGGACTCTCTGAAAGATTTTGAAAGAACTATTTCTCCACTTAAAGATAACTTATAAAAACCACCACCTCCATTTTGGATAAGCAATTTTCAAATTTTTTGGAAATTTTTAAAAAGCTAATAATTAATATTCCATTCACTAAAGCTTTAGAACAAATGCAAAGCTATGTAAAGTTTATGAAGGATAATCTTAATAGGAAAAGGAAGTTTGAAGATAATAAGACTGTTGCACTTAATGAAGAGTGCAATGCAATTATTCAGAAGAAGCTTCCTTAAAAGCTTAAAGATCCTACTAGCTTTACAATTCTATGTGCAATAGGAAACAAATTTTATGAGAAAGTTTTATGTGATTTAGGTGCAAACATTAACTTTATGCCATTATCAATATTCAAAAGATTGGGATTAGGAGAAATAACCCCTACTACTGTAACTCTACAGTTAGAAGATCGTTCAATAGCTTATCCTAAAGGAGTTATAGAAGATTTCCTAGTGAAAGTGGATCAATTTATCTTTCTTGCTGATTTCATTGTGTTGAATATGGAGGAAGATAAAGAGATACCTATCTGTTGACCTCATTTTTGGTTGAGGTTTAGTTTTTTTCCTCTTTAATAGCCTAGGGTCTAGCCATAGGACTTTTCCAGTTGACTATTCCTAGAAAACTAGACTTGGAACCCTCACTATTAGAAATTATACCCTCTTCTTTACTCAACCTGGAGTTCCAAATATTTCTCCCAACCTTTAAGTACTTGTAGGTGGGGTCACTGTGGGGGAAACTCAGGATGAGTCACCCTTAGGATTGCTGGACCTTAGGGTTGACCTTGGGAGTTGGTCTGGAGCTAAGGCACTCACTACACTCATCTGTACTCACAAACACTCACAACCCTGAGCTCAAATTTCTAACCTAGATCCCTTGATCTTTTGAGATACTCATGTAGATGGTCCCCTAAATCTACCAGCCCTAGGGCTATAGTTTAGCTAAGACCACTATGTAGAGGACCCAAAATGGGGTTTCCTTTGGTCTATGGCTTATTGGTGATGATTGGTACCTCAAATCTATCAAAATACCCATCTTGGCCTTTTACCCCTAAAGCTCCCCCAAATTACCAAAATACCCCTCTTGGGCTCAAAATTCTAAAAATTCTAAAAATTCCCAATAAATTTCAATAAATCCCTAATATTTTTAATTTCATTTATCTCAACTACCCCATGACCCAATTTGGCCAATTTGACCATATAACCAAAATCCCCAAATTGCCCTTTAAAGACCCAAATTTCCCCAAATCCATCTCAAATATCTATCAATTTGATTTTAATTGACTCAAATTACAATCCTAAACTAAAATCATATCAACTCAAATGTCCATCAATTTGATCTCAATTGACCCCAATTACAATCCCAAACTCAAATTAACTTTTTTTATGACCAAACTAAACCAAATCCAAGCTCAATTGATCCATGATTTGAGCCCAATTTTGATTTGGGCCAAAACCCGAATTTTGACCATATGACTTAATCTCACCAAATTGAACCCATAGCCTAGTCAATTGGCTCAATTGATGTTGAAAAATCTTGATAACATTCATATACATCAAAATAAACCATCAATTGACATTGGTGAAGCCTCAAATCCATTTGATTTTGGCCTAAATCCGAAATTCCCAAATTTAGCCCCAAATTGGCTAAGTCCTCAATTTTCACCCAATTCATTGTACCTCCAAATTGGCATCCAATTTATGTTGAAAACTCTTCATGAGGTCCCTATTGACCATTTAAAATAATAAATTTGGAC